>PVJC01000486.1:0-123709 GCA_004026665.1 Murina feae
TTTTGATAATAGTTTAAGAGTCTAAGTTCACATAATTGAATAAATCTGTGACAAAATTGCAAATTTAATAACTTTGTGTGTGTGTTTCAAAAAAGTTAAATCTATATATATTCTGTGATTTATCAGTGTTAAGTATAATTCAACCATACACTTTATTTTATTTTGGTTTATTTTTTTATGCCGATAAGAGTTAAGTTGCAATTTCTAAATTTATCTTTGTCAACTGATAATGAAAACTAACATTACCTTCTACATGCCTAAGACATGAAAATTTCATCTAATTAAATAGAACATTATTGTGAAAAACTTTTTATATCAATCTAATAATGAATAGAGCAATCTCAATTTGACCTTAATTTACAACTTCTCTAGGTTATTTAAGATCTCAGCTTATATTAAATTGACTGAAATATTTTATATTTACAGAAATCAAAATGATTTCTAAGTAAGATAGAATAGTTAAACTTTACTAAATATAAGTTTGACTTTAGATATTATTTGATATGCTGTACAGAGGTTCCATCTTTGGGTTATGGTAAGGAGAATATTCACTTTTGTCATTTCAAACAGGTTTTCAGGGATGTATGGGGCTTTGGAAAGATATGTGATGTTTGTTCATGACCTTTGGTAGTATGCTAAATAATAGTGTAAGACATCAGTTCTCATTTATCTACCCCTAAACCTGGTTTTCTCTATTAAATAATTGTAATCATATGGGTGATTGAGACTATACTAGGAATAATAGAATTAGAGGACCTTAGTTCTCAACTTAATTCATTGTGGAAAGCTATTCAAGAAGTGATTTGTTCGGAAAATGAATCATTTTTCCCCCCATTAGAAATCATGTAAATTGAATTAATTCATTCCAGACCCCCAAATGATTCTGTTTTAACCTTTCTATAAACAAACACTTCTTAAATTTATCAGACCACCCACTATTAGCCTTAAACAAATCACTTTCAGCACTCATTACAGGGTTTCTTACAGGAAGTCAATGAGTGTCTTTCAGGAAGTCAGTATGCAGCATCTTCGCTTTTCTTTTATCCAAATCAACAACTATTTTTCTACCACCTCTTCAATTGCCTGTGATCATTGTTTCTTTCACACCATTAGCAACAATAGCACTCTTTTTTATTGTTGGTAAGCCTCACCCAAGGATTTTTTCCCCCCACAGTTGAGAGACACACATCAATTGGTTTCCTTCCCCAAATGCCCTGACCAGGGCCGGGGGTAAACCTGCAACCCAGGTAGATGCTCTTGACCAGGAATTGAATCCATGATCCTGAACAGCCTCTTTATGTTTTAAAATTGTGCTAATCATCATTTTGCCTAAAACAAAAGTATAATATATCCACAGCACAATTTCTCCCAGGTGTTATGGTAAACTGACTTGCATTCTCTCTGTTTGTGGCCTGAGAGAGGCTTTTTGTCATGCTGATGTATCAACATGAAAAGGTTGTCAGATTGAGAACTGAAGTTTTGTTTGAAAATGGAGACTTCTTTCCTGCCCAAATTGTCCAAGATGGGAGATGTTGAAGAACCAAGGTGTGACTTTATTAAAATTATATGAATGCTTTATAGATAATGAAGTGCTAAGATTAATTATACTTATATCACCTCCTATGCTTTATTGTTATTTTAATTAATTACTTGACCACATATTATTTCCCAGGAACCATTGATCTTCTCTTAAACAAATGCTCATTTCTTCTCTAACAGTTCTTTAGATTTTGCCTTTCTAATATTGTGTGTGTGTGTGTATATATATATATATATATATATATATATACACACACATATAGATAGATAGATAGATAGATAGATAGATAGAGAGACAGATAGATATATAGATATATATAGATATAGATAGATAGATAGATAGATAGATAGATAGATATAGATATAGATATAGATATAGTCTTACACCTAAAATTATTTTTTATTTTCCTCAAAGAGTCCCTGGTGAATCACAAAGATGCGTTCTTTCCTCTTATAGAAAGAAATATATTAGAAATAATAGGCTCCATATTACTTAACTTTCCTCAACACTGTGGTAAGAGCTGCATGGAAAGGGCTGTTAAATCAGAAGAGATGTTCAACTATTGTCACTTAGAGTTTGAATAGTAAACCATCATTGTGTTAGTCTGCTTGAGCTGTAATAATGAAATTCCACAGACCAGCTAACTTAGACAGCAGACATTTATTTTCTCAAAGTTCAGGAGGCTGGAAGTCCAAGATCAAGGTGTTGGCAGGTTTGGTTCCTGGTGAGAATCTTCTTTAACTTGCAGGAGGCTGCCTTTTAACTATGTTCTCACTTGGCCTTTCTGTGTGTATGCCTACCCAGTCCTGGTCTCTCTCTCTTTTCCATAAAGACGCCAGGGCACTATCCTTATGATCTCATTAAATCTTAAAAACCTCCTATAGTTCCTATCTCAAAATACAGTTACTTTGGGATTTAGGACTTTAACATATAAATTGAATGGGAACAACTCGGTTTATAACAATTATTAAAGTAAATATTTCAGAAATTAAACAATGTATAGGAAAATCCTGGACATGTGTCAATGCTCTGGCTACCCATACCTTCTCAGCTCAGAGGAAATATTACCAAACTCTTATGAACTAGTTGTTTAGTGCATCCCAATAGACAATTCCCTTCTCCTCCATTATAATATCACTAGAGGCCTGGTGCACAATATTTGTTCATTGGTAGGGAGCATGTCCTGTGGGGATCGGCCCCCTGTGGGAGCACTGCTCCTCCCAGTCAGCCGAGTGCACTCCCACCATGAGGGTACACAGACTACCAGGGGGAAGCCCCTGGATTGAACATTTGCCCCCTCATGGTCAGTGTGCTTCATAGCAACTGATCTACCAGTTGTTCTGGTTGTTCAGCCATTTGGACACTGGGCTTTTATTATATAGGATAGGTTATTTTAATAAATTACCCAGAACCTCTCAGCTTTTGCCATCTATAGGTAGGTTATTTTTATTAGTGTAGGCAGCTAGGAGCTAACCAAAGAGAAAGGAGCTAGGCTAGCTGAGCCTAATTAACTCTGGAAGTTACAGCTACAGATGCCACAGGTGAAAGCCACATTCTCCACCAAAGGGGCTTAGTCTCTGGAAGATCAATTTTTCAACCTCCCCAGGGGATAACGGCCATTAGCCTAGATTATAGGGGAGGTTTATGTCTTCATAAAGAAAACCAGTCTCAGAGCCTCATGGATAGGTCAATGCCAGGGACTTTTAACTATTGATACTGCCTGAATAGCCTCTCTGTATGGGCATCTGAGATGCACTGGTTAACAATTCTGATAGTGGCAATAAAGAGAGTCCAGCATTCTATGACACTTGATGATCTAGAAGTAAACTTTCTTAAGGAAAGTAGAATCCGCAGGACAAGGATTCATTACATAGGTGTGAACTGACAAGGGGAATGCACGTTTGGGGAAATGTTCATGTTGTTCCTTCTTTTGAAGTAAGTCTAATCTCTATTTCATAAGCTCTGCTTCTGAAGAAGAAATAAAACATTTTATAATGAAACATTTCATAATGTTTTATGAAGGTATTATGTATATATTTGCATAGATTCTCTAAGAATCTATCAATCTATCTTCCTTTTTCTAGAATATAATTGGACAGTTTGTGCCACCAAGACTTTACTTGGAATGTCATGTTTGAAAATGATTCTCATTTAATCAAGCCTGACAAACCCACCATTAAGGAGCAAGGTTGACTTTCTATGTGAAAAGTTCAAAGTTTGACTTTCCAAGCCAAAGTTCAAGGCCTTTCCTGGAAAACCATCAGGTTTTCTGGCTTACCGGGTCTCAGCCTCAGGTGGTAACAAGGTTACTTCCTTGCACATCACGTATCTTAGCCAACTTGAGGACTTTGCCCAAATGCATAGAAAACACAGGTGAAGTCTGGGGAATAGTAGTAATAATACAGGTTTATGAAAGCCCAATACAAAAATCCTGGTGAAGACTCCCAGATGTAACAGTATTTCCTGGCCTCAATAGTAGCTTAATAATTTATTGATTTTTATCTGCAAAGCAAACTCAAGGAGGCTCATGTGGCTGATTTAAATTCTGATGCTGTTTTATAAGCCATCAGGTCAAATCTAATGATATTTGTGATTGAGAATATATCCCAAAAAATTAGAAACACCAATCAGAAAGGATATATGCATCCTTATGTTCATAGCAGCACAATTTACCATAGCTAAGATTTGGAAACAGTCTAAGTGCCCATCAGCAGATGAATGGATTAGAAAACTGTGGTACATCTACACAATTTAATACTATGCTGCTGTAAAAAAGAAGGAATTCTTACCATTTGCAGCAACATGGATGGAACTGGAGAGCATTATGCTAAGTGAAATAAGCCAGTCAATGAAAGAAAATACCACATGATTTCACTTACTTATGGATAATAAAGATCATTATAAACTGATGAACATAAATAGATATAGAGGCAGAACAGCATTGAACAGACTATCAAACTACAGCTGTAAGGCTGGGGAGGGTTGGGGGCAGTTAAGAGATCAACTGAAGGACTTGTATGCATGCATATGAGCATAATCAGTGGACACAAGACACTGGAGGGGAGGTGCGAAGGGGGGAAGGTCAAGGGAAAAAAACAGAGACTTATCTAACACTCTTTGTAATACTTTAAGCAATAAAACAAAAATAAAACAAAAATAAAAAAAGATTTTTCATTAGCTGTTAATGTCATCATGAGTGGAAAAAGTGTCAGGAATTTGGACAACAGAAATTATGGTGTCCTTTCACGATATTCTGGGAGTTAATCAAGCAGAACTTCTGCTGATTATCTTATTCTATAGGAACATATTTCTTTGTTTTAGAATTCTGTAGAGATAGGACTTAAATTGTAAAAGATTAGTAGTAATGCAAACATTTTCTAACAGAAGCGTGGAAATAATTACTATTTATGGCAATTCATTGTGTCCCCTGCAGAAAATATCTATGTCAAGTTCTTTTTGCAACCAGTTGTAACATCTTACTTCTTTTCTCATTAACATGTCTCCGAGGAAACAAAAGAGGAATCCCCAGAACTGTAGAAAAAAGCACAAGGAAATTGTGGTATTAAAGTCTCCAAAGAGAGGAAGTGCTTTCAAAAAAAGTTGAGGGGTTAACTGCTCCTAATGTTTCTGAGAGGCTGAGTAAGATGAGGAAAGAAAAATACTGAAGAAAATAACTTTAGTGGAGTGAAGGGGCAGAGGGAGATTATGTCAATCCAGGTGTAAGTAAAAGAAAATGTTGGAAATGAGTATTGACAGCTGTGGCATTATAAAAAATATATATTTGGTCTTTGCCCCCAGTTCCTGGCACAAAGCTTCTAAAACCCTTGGAATTTCCTGAATTATAGGAGGGTCTTTTGTTATTCATATCAAGTCCCTTTATACTACAGAAATTTTTCAGTTAATGTAGACCTCATAGATTCTTGTGAACTGTGACTTTAAGTGAAATACAAATGAGAAGTTTACTATAGACTAATGGATATAAATAAGAGTTGAGTGACTTCTAAATGAAGACTCCAAAACACTAATAATATTAAACACAGAAATAAATGTGAGATATATATATATTTAAGAAATATGAATATGAATAATAATAAGCCAAATAATTATTTCCAACTTGCTGATACCAATTCAAATTAAGGGTGGCCAGAGCCTGTGCTTGCAACTCAGGGTCCAAGCCAACCGAGGACAGTACAGCCTTCTATTGTAAGCTCACTCACCCAAGCTCACACTCACTCAGACTGTTACTGTGGTAGGTGATTAGATAGGCATGAGCAGAGCAAGACAATTGCCAGGTATGAAGTGTCACCAGAGAAAAAAGTCCAGGACACCTAGCAACAGATACCTAGAACTGGGAGAGCAAGTATTGGAGATAAATCTTATTTACTAGGACCTTACCCCTAAGGCACACATTACTCTTCTATATTGACTCTGGTCATACAGGTCAGATCCTCTTCCTAATTTTTCTCCCCTGGCATGTAGCTATTCTTATGGTAGACTTTCCCCCTTAGAGAAGAACAAGTGGGCTGGGGAAAATAAACAAAAAAATAAAAAGCCATCTGACTTTCATACTAGGACAGGAGACACCAAGACAGGCTTGAATAGATCAGCTTGAAGAAGGAAGCAATTAACCCCCTTCAATGGGTTTAGAGGAGTCCTAACCCATACCCTGAGGCAGATCTTTAAGCTTCCCCCTTGAAACTTCCTTTTCATTAAACTTTTGCTCAGATTGCAGAATAAACTTTCTCTCTCGAGTTTGAGTCTTCACTTTCAATTCTTTCTTAAAGTATCTAGTTCCATTTTTGCCATTTACAGGAGAAAGTAGACTGTTGATTCACTTCACATGCAAGTCTTTGGGACATGTGCAGAAACAGAAGAACCCTGAGAAAATGTATGCAGACATTGCATGAACATGTAAATTCCACACAGACAATGGCCCTGGCCAGGAGTACTGTTTTATATTTTCTTCCTCATCACATTATAAGAAAAGGAGATAATAAAATAATAAAATGAAAGAATTGAGGACCTGCTGCTAGATAGCTTCAGGATGGGGGTTTGTCACCAGAAAGACCAGACAAGTGATTCAAGGATAGTGATTAGGGTGAGAAGAGGAGCTTGAAATTTATACTAATAAAAGGGTAATATACTAATTAGGGTAGATGTCTTCCAGACATCCATCCAGACATCCATCTGGACAAAGCCACAGTGGCTGAGAGGCCCAGGGCTCAGGCCTTGCAGCTGCCGTGGCTGGCAGTGGCAGCAGCAGTGGGGTGATGGGGGTGGCGCCTTCCCCTGATCAACCCAATTGCTCCCATAGAAGGAGGCCAGACTGCAGCTTAGGCTTGCTCCCTGGGGGAGCGGGCCTAAGCCATCAGTAGGACATCCCCTGAGGGCTCCTGGAGTATGAGAGGAGACAGACTATGAGAGAGACCCACCCCCACAACAAGTGCACAAATTTTCATGCTCCAGGCCTCTAGTTGGGTTATAAAAACTGTTGAACAAAGCATTTAGGAGAGTTTCTGGGTTGGTAAACACATTAAGGTGTCAGGACAGTGGCACAGCCAAAGATGACATGGAAGCTCTTAATCATCCCTCCCTCCAGACTTGTCCTTTGCATCTCTTCATCTGGTTGTTCTGGACTTTCATTCTTTATGCTAAACTGATAATTATCTTATCTAATAAAAGAGTAATATTAAAATTGACCACTTCTTTGGGATGCCTAAACCATGCCCACCAGCCAATCAGAGTGACTGTATGAAAATTAACCCAGCCAAGATGGAGGCTGGCAGTCATGGAGCTGAGTAAACAGGCAGCTTCTGTTGCAGCAGGAGTAAAACTGTTTGCCAGCCGCTGGGTTTCTCCCGGCTTCAGGCAACAACATATTTCCAACATTGTCTCAATTATAGAAGCCTCAAGCTGAAGCAAACAGCAGTCCTGGCTGCAACTACTAAGGCAGGCAACATTGTCTCAATTTTAGAAGCCACAAGCTGAAGCAGACAGGAGTCTTCATTACCTGCCTAGGCTCAGCATAAAGGAACAATGTATCAGTTATAAAAGATAAATAAACCCCAGGAACCTGCTTCCAGCCAGCCTTGCTGGCACATTGGGTCAGTGGGAGCTGTGGGTAGTCTGAAAGCCTGAAAACGCCCCTCAGCCATCAGCCTGGTTGGCCACACCCCAATGGGGTGAGGGTCCACACTGGGGTGCTTGGCCAGCCTGCAAAGAGTCATCAGCCCCTCACCCAAGCTGACCAGGCACGCCAGCAGGTGGACATCCCCAGAGGGGTCCCAGACTGCGAGAGGGCACAGGTCGGCTGAGGGACCTTCCAAATGCACAAATTTTTGTGCACTGGGCCCCTAGTTAATTATATTGTTTTCCTTAGTTCTGTGAGTCACCATAGCAAATCATCAAACTTGAAGGGGAGCTGTGGCAACCCCAAATTGGTAGTTGGCTGAGTAATAGTACAAGTAGCCTGGGCACCCCTTTGGCATCTGGCATCTGAAGTGGGGACAGACTTGTGGGATTAAACGCATGTTCTGTGGGGTCTTCTATAACTCTGGGTTGTTAGTATCTGAAATGAATTGTGGACAGGAGGCTTTCAGACTGAGGCTTCAGTCTGAAATGAATTGTGGACACCCACTTGGTGTCAGTGAATTGCACTGTGATGGGAGGAATCTCACAACAGCTTTTCTGAGTGGTCTAGCATTCATGAAGAGATAATGATACTGCAGTAGTAGAATGGAAGTACAGGGAAATAAGGAATAGATGAGTAAATCAATGATATCTTGTGTTTTGAATCCTTTCCAATGGGTTTTTATATATATTCTTAAAACCCACAAAAGTCCTGTAAGACCAAGGACATGACATTATTTTTCCCAGATCACAGAAGAGAAAAGAGGGCTCAGGAAGTTAGATAACTTTTTTTTAAAGCTGCATAACTATTACACAGTGAAGCTGGAACATTGTTATTCTCTAGCTGATATCAAACTTTGCCTCTAAAAAGTATAAGCCTTGAGGGTTCCCAATTTAACTTCAAAAAACCATTTAAAATATAAAATCAGGGAGACTTGGCTAAACAGCTAGGACTATACCTTGAAAATCCAATAATGTTTTCTTGATTTTAAACATTGAAATAATCTCAAAGTCTATAGCAGAAGAATTAGCTCCAGTGTAGTCTGAGCTGAACATACCCCAATGGGAAAAAAATCTATGCCACAATTCACTAGGCCTCTGGAAAGGTTGTGAACAAAAGTCTGAGGAAGCGGGGAGCTAGTTTAGAAATGCATGCAGCCTAGATACCCTCTCACCTGTGAAGGAGAAAGGGAAAAAAATGGAAATCAAGAAACTATGGCTGCTTTTAAAAAAATAAAGAGCTATTATGTAGGAAGTGGATATATTGGGTTTGTACTCTTCTAGTGGGCAGAACATGGATCAATTGATTCACATCAATATAAAAATTATTTTTCAACAACCGTAAATGCATATTAGTAAAATGGACTGCCTAAGAATTGCTGAGGTCTTTGATCTGAGAGATATTCAAGGTGACTTTGGTTGATAAAGTGTGGAAAAATCATAGTGCCTACTTATAAATTCCTTGAAAGTTGGTGCTAATATCATTCCTATATTTATACTCTGATTTTATTAAAAGTTATTTTGGACTTTAAGTATTAAAAAGTTTGGTAATCATTTAACTTTGAATTAAATAAATCAAATTTAAAAAATACCTTTTGAAGTACAGTAAAATGTAAACTACGGTTAACCCTTGGACAACCTGGGGGTCCTGTATAACTTTTTTTTATGTGTTTTTTTAAATATATTTTATTGATTTTTTTTTTTACAGAGAGGAAAGGAGAGAGATAGAGAGTTAGAAATATCGATGAGAGAGAAACATCAATCAGTTGCCTCCTACACACTCCCCACTGGGGATGTGCCCGCAACCAAGGTACGTGCCTTTGATGGGAATCCAACCCAGGATCTTTCAGTCTGCAGGCCGATGCTCTATCCACTGAGCCAAACCAGTCAGGGCAATATAACTTTTGATTCCAGAAAAGCTTCACTGCTCATTCTCAGTCCTCAAAATTGACAGGGAATTGGTTTCAGGACACCCTGTAGATACCAAGATCCATGGTGTTCAAGACTCCCCATTTGTAAAATGGCCTAGAACTATGTATACAATCTGCCTTCCACATCCTCAGATGCCCAACTGAGGCTAGAAAATACTATTATCAGTCCATAATTAGTTGAATCCTTGGATATGAAATATGGCGAGAAGTAGAGACAATCTATATTAATTGCAAAAATCCAAGTGGACCCATGCAATTCAAACCCATGTTTTTCAAGGATCAACTGTATTTCCATTTTTTGGAGAATAGCAATAGTATTAGCTGAAGTAAGGGTGATGAATTTTATGCTAAAAAAAAAAAAAAAAAAAAAAAAGTTGAGCAGGATCTGACCACTTGTCATTTACTCTGATAAGCAAAAATACATTTCGTGGTGGTATTTAATTCTGAAGTTATAATGTCTGTGGGGAAGGACATCAAGACAAGAAGCAATCTAAGCCTGTTTAATTTAAATAAATTTATTAAAAAATAAAGATGTTGGAATAATCTTTTCTGGATAATAGCAACATAGGGCATTAGTAACAAAAAAATCTGAATGCATTAAATTGTAATGTACATGGACTGAATGTTTATGTTCACCCAAAATTCTTATGCTGAAACCCTAATGCTAACATAATTGCATGATATGGTAGAAGGTAAGCAGGGTTAGATAGAGTTATGAGGATGGGTTCCCATGATGGAATTAGTGCCCTTCTAAGAAGAACACTGAGAGTTTCCTTTCTTTGTCCCCCGAGCATTTAAAAATTAAAGGTCATGCATGCATACAGGAGAAGGTGACTGTCCTTACCAGGAACCAAATTTGCAGTAGCTTGCAATGGGACTTCTGGCTTTCATAACTGCAAGAAAATATTTATACAGCTTAAGCTATCCAGTCTGTAGGATTTTGTTTTGCCAGTTCAGACAGTTCTAATATGTTTAATTTTTTAAATCAAACTTTAATGTATTGAAAATAAACTGATAATTTGTTAAAAATGCAAATTAATTTAAAGTAATAGCAAAGATCTCAGGCACAGAGAAACAGGAGTATTTTCTTCCACCAGAAATTGCAAACTCAATGGCCCTATTAGGAAGGCAGGGCGCATATTAGTGAAGAGAAAGAGTTATAAACTCATTTTGACCGTGACCACATGTTTAGCAGCACTCACTGTGGCATCAGTTAGTTTATTAGATTTAAAAATAATTATTTTATAATGTCCCTTTCAGTTGATACAACTTTCCATCATGCATCCTTTCCATATACTCTGTCCAGGGGCCTTAGTCTATTTCTTATGTTTTCACTTTTGATGAAGACAAAGGTACAAGAAATATTTCAACTTTTCTCCTAATTACAAGGAAATAACAGCAAAAAGTCAACAATATTGAAATGCCGTTTGGTCAGTATCAGAGACAAGGAGACCAATGGGAGCGAGAAAAGGAAGAACATGTTGACTTTTAGAGAAAGAATCCACGTTTGGCATCACCATGGGAGCAAATGGACCAGCATTGAAAAACTACAGTTTTTAAGGAGAGAATGAAAATCTATGTTTTTATGTAAAATCATCTATCTTTTATAACCTGAAAGCAACTAATTCAAGAAACACAATAACTACACTATATGGACTACATAGTGAGATTTTTTTCCCCAAGCTTTGTCATTTAGACCTTGAGCCTGGTTGGATTAGGATTATAGAAATTGTCTGTGAATATATAAGAACAAATAAGAATCAGAAGTACTAACAACAAGATTGTTGTTAAAGCCCTGTCTGCTTTGTTGATGTGTCTGTGGAATTCCTTAATCAGACATGCAAACAACTGAATAAATAATACATGCATCCTTTTTAGTTTGGTTCAAAATGATGCCAGGAATGGTATAACATGCATTCTTATACATTGCCTTCCTATAATCTCAGATATAAACATAATATATTTGAGTTTTAAATGTCTTGTATGTTATTTGATTAAAATGAAACAGCCATTTCTCAGAGAAATTTCCCACAATTACCCAAGAAAGCCTAGTCTTCGCTTACTGACACTTGTAAAGTAAAAATGAATTCTTTCACTAAAGCTCTGCTTGCATTTAGCCATGTTCTCCTGCCCAGGTCTCCTCTCCCATATGAATGCTTTTTTCATCACTAGGAGCCACTAAGCATCTTGTTCTCAGTTCTTACAGTTCCCTTAATGCTACTATTTATTAAACACAAGTGATGGAAAGACCATCTCTGAAGTAATTGAATGATACATTTTAAGGAATCATTTTATATATAAACTAGGGGCCTGGTGCACAAAAATTTGTGCACTCAGAGGTGGGGGGGATCCCTCAGCCCAGCCTGTGCCCTCTCGCAGTCTGGGAATCCTCGAGGGATGTCCGGCTGCTGGTGTGCCTGGCCAGCCTGGGTGAGGAGCTGATGGCTGTTTGCAGGCTGGCCAAACCCCTCAGTGGGAACCCTCAGCCCATGAGGGTGTGGCCAGGCTGGGTGAGGGACTGAGGGTCCTTTTCAGGTTGCCCACAGCTCCCATTGACCCAACATCCCAGTGAGGCTGGCTGAAATCAGGTTTCTGAGGTTTATTTATCTTGAAATTCTGTTGCTTTGAGCGGAGGCTAGTCAGGCAGCGAAGCCTCCTGTTTGCTTCAACTCTGTGTCTCCTGTAATTGAAACAATGTTGCCTTGAGCAGAGACCCAGCCGGCCTAGGCAGCTAGTTGCAATGGAAGCCTCCTGTTTGCTCTATCTCCATGGCTGCCAGCCTCCATCTTGGCTGGGTTAATTTGCATACAGCCGCTGTGATTGGCTGGGGTCATGGCTGGGCTGGTGGGCATGGCTTGGGTGTCTCAGAGTGATGGTAAATTTACATATTACTCTATTAGATTAGATATGTTCTCCACAGTAAGTTGTTCATAACTAAAGCACATAACATAGATACATATAAAATGATGGTTTTAAAATAAGTCTTTGCTGCAATGGTATTAAAATCTAAAACATAATTTTAAGAAGTACAAAGAGAAGAATTATTAAATATCAAAAGAACCCACCAAATATTTTATTAATTTTTTTATTCTTGACACTATTATAGATGTCTTCCATTTTCCCCACCTTTGCCCATCCCCTGCTACCCCTCCCCTGAACTTCACCACTCTATAGCCTGTGTACATGGACTATGCATATATGCATCTTATCTAATTTTTAATTAATGAGGAAACTAGTACGATGTTACCAGCAATTCAAAGTGGAGTTCAAATACCAAAAGCACATATAGGCAAAAGGGAGCAGAATTTGCCTTCCCAAATATGCCTCTTTGGCATAAGGATTGTTTGGGGCAGGTTACTTTTGAGAAGCTGCCAACATGAGAATCAATGAAAACAAAGTAGAAGTTGCTTTTTTTTTTTTTACATTTATAAAGGAAATCTTTACATTTATAAAGGAAATTTATAAAGGTAAGGGTGTCTTCTTCTCTGTACCAAAGAGAAGAAGAACTACACTTCTAAAAATGTTTATTAATGAAAAAGGTAACAACGTAGATTTGTATAACAACCTTGCCCTATTTGGTGTGCTTTTCCTGGTAACTTCCAATTAACTGTTCCACTCTCCCATTTCTGCCCCCAGCATCTTTCCTTTGTCTTTAGCTAAAGATGATATCTAACATGATGGCTTGGGTCATTTCATAGTTACTTATTTTTCTGGGTCTCTCACATGTACACTGCAGGTACCCATGTTATTAAACTTCTGTTTATTTTTCTACTGTTAATCTATCTTTTATTTCAGGAAAGTTCTCAGCCAAAAATGTAGAAAGGTAGAGAAAAATAATACTTTTCCTCTTCTACATAGGTAAGTGAGAAATGCTGAACTAAATTTACAAATAGATGTGAAACCAGCTTTTTCCATGGAGGTGTGGGGCCTGAGCCAGGGGGTAAAGGGGAGAGGGTTATCCAGGAACCAGTTGCCTCTTTCTGAGACAGAATTAGTTTGAATTTCTATGGTAAGTGTCACTATAATTGTCAGTTATCTACAACTTATGGAGTTCTACTTGGTTCAATAATGATTAAAACATATGACGTGCCTGCAACCTTATCCTTCTATACACCAAAACAGTTTTGTGTGTGTGTAGGTGTATGCATGTGTGGATTTTGGACTATTTTGTAACCTTTCACTGAAAGTGTCTTTCTTGACAGTGATGAATCAATATGTGCCTATACCTGATGACTAGATTCTATGACCTGTCAGCCTTCTGGGTCCCTCTCTATCTCAAACAACTCCTCATAACTATCTTAACATTACCTTGATCTCCCTTCAAATGGGATCAATGGTATTGTAGACCTCACAAAGACAGGTTAATTTAGTGTGAACCTCAAGACTAAATTTATCTGCTGAGATGAACTCTCCATGGTAAACTGATAATTAGCTAATCTAATAAAATAGTAATATGCAAATTAACCACCAGCCCACTAGCCAAGCCACACCCACCAGCCAATCAGAGTGGCTGTATGCAAATTAACCCAGCCAAGATGGAAGCTAGTAGCCACGGAGCTAGAGTAAACAGCAGGCTTCTGTTGCAATTGCCTGCCTAGGCTGGCTGAGCCTCTTCTCACGGTAAAAATGTTTCAATTACAGAAGCCATGGAGCTGAAACAAACAGGAGGCTTCCTTACCTGCCTAGGCCTAGGCTCAAAGCAACAGTGTTTCAATTATAGAAGATAAATAAACCCCAGAAACCTGATTCCAGCCAGCCTTACTGAGACCTTGGGTCAATGGGAGCTGTGGGCAGCCTGAAAGCCTGAAAACAGCCCTCAGCCCCTCTCCCAGGCTGACCAGGAACCCCAGTAGGGACTCAAACCCTGAAGGGACTGTGGGCAGCCTGAAAACGGCCCTCAGCCCATCACCTAGGCTAGCCACACCCCAATGGGGTGAGGGTCAACACTGGAGTGCTTGGCCAGCCTGCAAACAGCCATTAGCCCCTCACTCAGGCTGGCCAGGCATGCCAGCAAGTGGACATCCCCTGAGGGGTCCCAGACTGCAAGAGGGCACAGGTCGGGCTGAGGTACCCCCTGAGTGCACAAATTTTTGTGCACCAAGCCCCTAGTGAATAATAAGATTCAAGTAGTTATTTGTTGGCAGGGGCACCTCACAACTCTGTATACCAGGAAAAAACTCAGATTAATCTCTCTGGGCTTCTCCTCACTATGCCCAGCTTGTTTATACCATCTGAGTGAGCAACTGCAGAGAATTTCTGGTTCCATATTTCTACCATGGGACTGAGACATGCCCCCATTCAGTCAGAACTGCACAATTTGGTCGGCTGGTATGGGTCAGGGGTTGAGCTTCAATCTATGAACTAGGAGGTCATGGATTGATTCCTGGTCAGGGCACATGACCACCTTGCAGGCTTGATCCCCATTGGAGGGCATGCAACAGGCAGCTGATCAGTGATTCTCTCTCATCATTGATGTTTCTATCTTTCTCTCCCTCTCCCTTCCTCTCTGAAATAAATAAAATACATATTAAAAATAAAATAACTGCACAATTTGGATACCTTATTTATGGACAATGGACCTTGAGAACTTGGATGAGAACTTTTCCTTTAAAAGTGGCCTTCCCTTTGTCTTAGTGGAAAATAATTTAAGTTGGTACCTGAAGCTGTGTCTCTCGGGCTACTGCTCTTTTTATTCAAATAAATATCTTTAATTCTTTACTACAGTCTAAAATTAATAGTATCCATGTTATATGACTTTATGTACATCCTTTCATTAAGAGAAAATAATTGCCAACCTGACTGGTTTGCCTCAGTGGTTAGAGCATTAGACTTTGAACATAGGGGTTGTGTTTCAATTCCAAGTCAAGAGCATGTTGCCTGGGTTAAAGATTTGACACCTGGCTCTTGGGGTGTGCCAGAAGCAACCAATCAATGTGTCTCTCTCTTCTCTCTCTCTCTCTCTCTCTCTCTCTCTCTCTCTCTCTCTCTCTCTTTTGCTCTCCCTCCCTCTCTCCCTTCTACTCTTTCTAAAAATCATTGGGGAAAAACATCCTCCATGAGGATAAATAATAATAAATAATAAAAAAGAGAAAATAGTTGTAATGAATCAATGAATCACAGACACAGAGAGAGAGAGAGAGAGAGAGAGAGAGAGAGAGAGAGAGAGAGAGAGAGAGAGAGAGACTTGGGGATAGGATCTCTTACTTCTGTTCCCAAAATCTATACTCATATCTACTACACCATATTACAGTGGCAGGTTGGTTAAGTAACATATGCCCATAGTTCACAGTAAAAAAAAATCCAGCAAAGTTTCAGATAATTCTATATTCTTTTTTTTTTTGCCAAGATCTTAAATGGTATCTGTAAACTGAATAGAAAAGCTAATTTTCCTTCCTTCCTTCCTTCCTTCCTTCCTTCCTTCTTTCCTTCCTCCCTCCCTCCCTCCCTTTTTCCCTTCCTCCCTCTCTTCCTTCTTTTGGAATTCTCTAAATCAAAAGGAGAAAGAATAGAGAGGAATTTGACAATGAATCATTTAATTTAATCGATGTAGACAAAGTTAAATTAGCAGGCTGAATTATCAAGATTGACTATTTTCATTGTTGAAATTAAATCAAGGAAATTACCAGTTCTCCACTTCACTTGGTGAGGTACAAATGCAGCCTTAGGTATGACTAAAGTTGTGATTAATTAAAAAGTAATCATAGGGAGGACAGGTAAAGAACAGCACAGAAAATCAAACAGTGTACATCTAGTAACTTCACACTTTTCAAGCCCTTTCATATTCTTAGTTTTATTTATTTACTAGAGACCCAGTGCACAGATTCATGCACATTGAGAGGAAATTAATTAGAAGAAATACTTTAGAGGCCAGGAAGGGACTGAGTGAGGGAGGGTTCCAGGGTGTATTTGGCCTGTCTCACCCAGTCCCTATCAGCCAGAGCCCAGCAGCAAGCTAACCTATCATTCGGAGCATCCCTGGGTTAGTGTGGTGGGAGAATTGACTGCAAGGGGCATGAGGGAACTTTCTGGAGGTATAAAGAAAATATTCTAAATATCACTGGGATGGTGATTACACAGGTACATACGTTTGTCAAAGCTCATTGAACTATACTTTTAAAATGGATACAATTTATTTTATGTAAGTCATGTCTTAATAAAGTTGACTTTATGAAATAAAATGTTTTTAAAAGTCAGAAAAATGAGGCATGTGAGATGAAGTTTCACAAAAAGTAAGATGTTAGGAGCAAAATTAATTCACAAAACTTGCCTTTGCATTTGTTGCTCTTTCTAACAAGGGCATCCAAGTTCAACTCTAAACTTTTGGCAGTAGAGGGAAACTGGAAAATATGAGCAGTTACCATAAATCAGACCTGGGTAACAAACCAGTTGATGTGAAATGAAAGAGGCCTGTTATCAATACTAAAGAGAGTAATTTTCAGATTTCCTCTCCTAAGGAAGACATTTTGTGACCTAGTAACTCTTATTATTAAAAATATGTTGTTTTCTTAAAATACCCTTCCAGATAATGAAACATCATTGCAAAGTCCAACTTAGCAAAACATCTTGAGGGGACAGAGGAGAGACGGGCATTAAATGATGTCTGGAAATGCAGGTATATTTTTTAAAAATAAATTCCAAACTCTTTCTTCCTCATGTCATCAAATTTGTCAAATAACTAATCTTCACTTCTCTATATGCACTCATCGCTGATCATCTGGTTTCTGCTGTTAGCACACTACAAAAGTTCTCGGGAAGAAGCTTTCATGACCTTTCCAATATGATGGACAGTTTTCTGTCTTTGCATTTAAACTCTCTTGTTGGGCCTAGCTGGTTTGGCTCAGTAAATAGAGCATGTGGACTGAAGGGTTCCAGGTTCAGTTCCAGTCAAGGGCATGGCCCTAGGTTGCAGGCCCTGGTCAGGTGTGTGCAGAAGGCAACCAATCAATGCGTCTCTCTCACATAAGTGTTTCTCTCTGTCTTTCCCTACCCTTTCCACTCACTCTCTCTGAAAGTCAATGGGAAAAATATCCTCGAGTGAGGATTAAAAAAATAAATAAGTTGAACTCTCTAGTCACTCTAATAGTTGATCACCATCAACTTCCCTGGTCCTCTTTATTACTCCTTCTCTCTTCCTTCACTTGCCTTAGAAGGCCATTGTTCTCTAGATGTAGTCTTCAGCACACAACTTTTCTAATGCTACCTTATGGGCCATGGGCTGGGCACACAGCTTTCTAATGAATGAGGACAGTTTAATAAAGTATTATATGCAACAGGGTAGATGGGGTTAAAGGAAATTAACAGAATACATAGTTCAGAACTGTGGGGCCAGCAATGATAGGAAGAATTCATCATCCCTAAAGAGCTCTGTGAATGAAAGATGATAGCACCCACACCCATCCCCCCACCCCCCCACTCCCGCCGAGGGAGCTGTAGCAAGAGGTCTAAATGTGTGTGTGTGTGTGTGTGTGTGTGTGTGAAAGAGAGAGAGAGAGAGAGAGAGAGAGAGAGAGAGAGAGAGAGAGAGAGAGAGAATATGATACAGTTCATTATGCATAAAGCTTTGTACAATTCCTGGGGTAGGATAATAAGACATCTGAACCTGTTCTTTGCCTCCATGAAACTTTACATTTCAGTTGTTTGATTCACTGAAGTTAACCAAGAGGGAGAAAACAATAACAGATTTAACATTTCCAAGTTTCCTGTCATTCACAGGGCCAAGGAGACTAATTTCAATAAATTGAAATGACAAAAAATATTTTGATCACATCAAACTTTCTTGTATGTATATAACCTGAACTACTTGTTCCATTTACTCTCAGTTTTGCACCAAGGAATAACTTTTTATGTCTGAGATGATCCCTATGATAAATATTCCTCAAGACCAAGAACCTTTGCCAATGATTCAAAGTTTTACTTTATCATCTTGACGAGATAGAATCATATGAGATAGAAAGAGCAGTAGATATCGGGTCAAAATAATTACAGCTACCTGATTTAGTCTTGGCTGTGTTACGAGCATGGAATTTTATGGGGCTTGGTTTCCATATGTAAAAGAATGATTGGACCAAATAAACACTGAGGTCTTTTCTAGCTCATGCACGTCACACTTCAGTTAATAGCTTATAATTCTCAGATTGTTAAAATATGGTGCAAAAATTTTACTCCAGGGCAAACCATTTACAATACCCTTGACTAACTTAGTCCTTAAACAAAAAATCTGATTAGGTTTATTTTTAAAATATACCGCATAATATTTTTTAAATCAAATCAATTTCTGATAGATGCCCCAGTAGGCAAAAATCCATATATACTTTTTAGTTTATCTCATTTAATACAGACTGTACTCTAGTGAATAATTTCCAGGCTTTCTTATTTATTGATCATTTAATTATTTCACCATCTTTAAGAATAAGCATCTCAACCAAGGTGATGCATGTGAAGTGGATAACAAAGATCAACCTAGAATTGTAATGTCAGTTACAACACACACACACAACAGTATGATCCAGTGCCACACCTTCAGCTGTCATAAAATGTGTTTTCCTACATATTTTTTTCCAGATGCCAACTTCACTCAATAAAAAAACACATTTCTGAAGCACTAGTGTAAGTTGCTATTTATGCCAGTCGGTAATTCACATCATCTGCAAAAAACATGTTTGTATCCTTTTGACATCCTTCAGAGATGAAAGGAAGGAATTTGTGTGCTAAAATGGCTTCATGTGCCTAAATCATGCAAATTCTCTCAGCCACTTCTTAAGATTTGCAGATGTATAAGTTGCTTCTGTTTTTGTTTTTTGTTTTTTTTTCCCTAAGAGTAGGTATACAACAGAATGAAATTCGTTCTTCAAATGTTGAGAATGGACTTATTATTGAGGTATTGTGAAATTCTGAAATGAAGTCTAATCTTCCATTTTAATTTTTTATGAGGCAACTGTGTAAAAAAACTATAAATGCAAAAGATGTGTGTCAGTGTGTGTAAGCACACATGTTTACATAACTTATGCATATACGACACTCTTTGAGCATCAGAGTGGTTTGGGAAAAAAAACTTAGGGCTTGGCACAGAATAGGAAATGCACCGTGTTTAATACAATCTGGATGACAATTGCAGGATTGTACTAAGTTTCCGGTACATAAACAACACTCAATAAAGTGTTTTCTTATTATCACAAAATCCTGAGGTCACTGTCTCTGCGAACTTATAGAGGAATGTTTTTAAGCTGTTACATTTCTCATACTTATTCTGTTGAATTTATTTATTTCCTTATATAGTAGAGTAACTACTTCACACATTTGAGGGGAAATCACCTTTCTAAGACAACCGGGAACCATTCAATTCTAGGGGAGTGGGATATTATTTTCAAAAGACTTTCCTGTATCTTAGATACATTTACTTCTTTCCCAGTCAGTTTTGTGGTGGCCCTTTAAATCGCATTAGAGTTTCCTTAACAAATATATAATGACAGACTGCAGTGGGATTTAAAAGCCACTTCAATGGAAAGAAATAATAGCATAGGGCTTGAGTAGAAGCATGAGAAACACTGTGCCTGCTGGTGATAAATGCAATGGGTTATCATGAGGGTGAAGTTGGATAACTGATGACTTCCCAGGAGCCAATCTGGCTGGAACAGAAGACCATGGTCCTTTGTCTTTTCCGCGGGAGAATCAAAGTACGGTGGAATCTCTCTGAACTTTATTCAGATGGAGAACAGGCCCTTTACTCTGTTTTCTCCCAAATAGACATTCACACTGTTGAGTAACTTTTTGGGCCAGGAATAAAGTCCGACGCCGATAGGAGCACTGCAGTGCACTCTTTGTAACTTAAAACATGGCTTGTGTGGAACCTACACAGCAAAGTCACATGAGTGGCTTGTATTGGATGAAGGTTTGCTGTCTGGTGTGAAGGAAGATGCACTCTTGCTTTCTAGTGTCCCCCTTACCATGTTCCTTGGCTGGGACCAGCAAGCAGTAGCCGTGACTAAGTAAAGGAAGGAGCTGAGGCCCATGTCCCTGTCTCTAAATAGCTTCCCTTTTCCCCATGAGAAATGCTGTATTCTCTTCTGGATAGAAAGTCTCTGAGACACCTAACGGGAGGTGAGTCCCCAGAACTGGGGAAGTTCATAGTGGATGATGGGGAGAGGAAAAGGAGGAAAGGGAGAGAGAAGCAGAGAGAAGGCAGAGAGTCCAAAAAACACTGGATAACCTCCCTGTAACTCTTTGACAATAGTTCGTGGGTAGCTCTCTGCTATAATGCGGGGGTTTGAACTGGAATCACTTGGTATATGGTTGGGGACATTATTTTCTACCCCTCCTTGACTATACATAAAAAATTTCAGCCCTGACTGGTTTGGCTCAGTGGATAAAGTGTAGGCCTGTGGACTCAAGAGTCCCAGGTTCAATTTGGGTCAAGGGCATGTACCTTGGTTGCGGGCACATCTCCAGTGGAGAGTGCAGAAGGCAGTTGATCGATGTTTCTCTTTTTCATCGATGTTTCTGGCTCTCTATCTCTCTCTCTTCCTCTCTGTGAAAAATCAATAAAATATATTTAATTTTTTTTTCAGAAATAAATGAAGTGCCTGAAAACCACTTTTCTCTCTTTTTTTTATTGATTTCTACAAAATCCGTCTCCACCTACCTCATAGTAGGGTCTCTCATAATTCTCTTATTTAAAGTGTGAATTTATATTGAAAACATACCTCTTTTCTAATGGTGCTAGCCATGAGGATTTCAACAATCCATTATTAAACAGTCAATAATGAAATAGTCACTATTCCAGTGACATGCTTTTTAACTCTAAGAATGTTGTGAACATATGTTATTGAGCCCTCACACACACACCCATGCACACACACAAACAAAGTTTTAATTTGGAGTGTCTCTTCAAATTCAGCAGGAATTTGACAAACATTTCTTACTACCCTATTTTGGAACTAAATGTTGTTGAGGTTTTGGGGATTAAATATTGCTGTTGAGGGTTTTATTTTGTTTTGTTTTGATTTGATTTTCAGTTTTCCAAAGCAAAATCTTTCTTTGACAGCAATGCTAACCACCTAATTTAATCATCTTTTTTAAAACACATCTTTCTATCATGTTCTCAAGGACTTCTGGCCTAAAATAGAAGTACAGAAAAATCTCTCTCAAGAATTCCTTCTCAGAAGTTCAAGCCTTACCTGCTTCCTCCTTCCTTCCTACCACCGGTTAGCTATCTTGATTTCTGATGCCTCAGCTCATTATCTCCTTCAATGGCTCCTAAATGACTAATGGCCACCTGAGCACTGACCCCTGGGCCTCCGGTCAGCCACCATCATCCTTGGTCCTCTATGGAGGTTCCCATGGCAGAATGACGTCCACTTCCTATAAATATCACCTACTTTGTTCTCCGTAGATTGCAAAATTTCCATTTTTTCTTGTCTTACTCTAACTTCCTCTTATTAGCATTGACTTCATTAGTCTTTCTTTCTATCGTCAAATGTGGGAGCTCCCACTTTTTATTCGATATATGCTAATTCACTCAATGAATATACCTGTGGCTTACTTTTATATGTCTGGTGTTTCTGTGTCCTCAATGGGAATCCAATTGGATCATTGATTGTCACTTCAAACTTAATGTGTTCAAACTTAAACTCATCATATCTCTCCAAAAACTGGCTTTTTAAAAAATCAATTCATTTTTGTTCCTGGTATGGAGCCATTGCTCTTGCAGTGTATTTTGGAGTCAGTATTCTTTATCTGCTTTTTTTTTTCATAATCTCATCCTAAATTGTCCATGTTTTTACTTTAAAAATGATTTGTGTTGAACTATTTTTCTCCACTCCTATGGCTACCCTTGATAAATGATGATCATAGTTCTGAAATTTCACATCTACATTATTACACAATTCTCCTGCCAAAACCACAGGTCTTCCTGAATACATTGGCAGTGCCTCCTAGATTCTACTGCTTCAAATATAAATCCCCTCTTACCTAAATCAAGCCTGTCAAGGTTGTTCTGATCCCAATGTGGTTAAAATTGTCACGCTGAGAAAGAAGCATAGTAGTATCTTTATTACATTCTATGTCCTTGCACATCTTATTTAAAATATTTTAGTTTGTTTTTACCTTCGTTTCTTTAATATACAACCATTTCTCCTTTTTTTCCTCTTGATTCTAACTGACCTAATAGCACAAAGACTCACCTCCCACCTTTCTTAAGGCTCACCCCCTTCATTATTTACCCCTTTGGATATGAGAGTTTGCTCAGCATCAAGTTGTCTTAAGAATAAAGCTTCAAATCTGTTGACCATGAGAACAGAGTTCTGGTCAAAGTGAAGTACACATCTTGACCTCAGTTGCATTTCGGCCCTAGACTCATGAAAGCAGAGTGAATCTACTGGCCACACTCATTTAACCAGACAGAAGGACTCCATGGCTGACATCAGCACCTAATACAATGAGCAATTACTCCCTACCCTGATCCCAAGAAATTAGTAAAACCCAAGACCCCAACTCCCTTAACCAGCATGATTAATAATTTTTCTTATATATACTTTGTCCCCATGCAGACAATCAGGGAGCCAAGCTTTATCCCGATAGCTTACCTGTGACTTCCGGTTTGGTACCATTTCCTTAAATAAGCCTTTACTTTCTAACACCTGTTCACATTCTTATTGAGCTTTGATGTGCACAGGCAAACAGACCCATTTAGTCTGGTAACAATATTTTCATATTCTTCTGAAAATGATTTAGTACCATAAACTTAATTTAGATTTTTAACAATCCAAACCTTGTCTCTTTTAGCAGTTTCACATTTGCTTCTTGTGATATGAAAAATAGTTATATCTGTTTATCATTTTTATATCATTATCTCCATAACCCTCTCCCCAAAACAGACACAAAAACTAGAGCGTCTCCCAATGTTCCTTATGTCAAATTACTAGGCATGAATGTAATCCAGGAGCCACCAATATATTTTAATGCACTTACTAGTAACACAGTATAATTCAAAATTCACTCTATTTACAAATCAGTCAATTCTTCATCTGCCACCTCTGATTCCCACACTGGCTGATGCCAGTCTCCATTTTTCTCAACCTCTCTCACTCACCTTCCTCTGAATCCTCGGGCTACCCCCTCAAACAGTTCCTTTTACTCCTGTCAGGCTCTCTTTGACAGGTTGCCTCCTGAGCCAATATCATTCTGCTCTCATCACAGTAATCACTTGGCTTTGCCTAACTCTCAAATCCACATGGACTTACCTGCTTTTACATTTCCATCCTGCTCATTTCTTTACTGGCACCTTCTCTATCTAAAACCCCTTGAAAAATGGTTGTCTTGTAAGGTAGTAAGTGAAATGTAGTAAGTTAAAGAAAGTCCATTAGCTATTTCATTTAGCATACAATGTCAGAACCTATTGTTATTTAATAAATATCAGACTATACTGACAATAATGTCAAGTTAATAACATTCCAGATGATTTGATATATTGCAGTCAAATAAGTTTATCATTAGGTCCAAAAAGATAAGATAATCCAATTTAAGAAATACCACCCAAAGCCTATTTCATCCAAAGACAGATAAGCATTTGAGGTTCACAGAAGGCTGCTCCTCCCCAGCCACCACCCTTGTTTATATCTCTGCAACAGCCCCCCCCCCCCCCCCCCCCGCCAACCCATGCAACTTTCAGGCAGTATATCAACTAATGAATCACATTCTCCTGAGGCTTATGGTATTTCTTGTTTGGCAGCTTAAACATTTTTATAAACCAAATGCTCTATAGTGGTAGGTTGAACACAACTTCAGTGTAGATGTGAATACAGAGAAAGTTCACTCCAAAAGTACTTACATGTGTAACAGAATGTTATTCATACTCAGCTAATGAGGCTCGTATAAAATAAACAGCCAATCTGATTATCCTTATCTGCACTCCATGGAGCACCCTGCATTCCTGTATTGGGGAACTCCTAGCCAGTTTGTATGTGTAGACACCTTGAATTTTTCCCCTGTATTTTCCCATACACCAGAGTAGGTTTTTAATGCATGATTTGTGAATGAGAGAAAGGGTGTTTGTAGCTGACTTTTCTCTACAGAAAGTTCTGAATTACTATTCAATTTACCCATTAAAAAAAAAAGACATTAGATATGTGAAACATATGACTCTCAAAAGAGCATTGAGGTGATATTAATTGCCATGACTTCAATTACTAATTATTATCAAATGCTACCTAAAAATATCTCTGGCCCATGTCTCTGGTTTGAACTTGAAATTACATATCCTACTGCCTAATCTACATCTGATCTTAGATATCTTAGGTAAAGACTACTGGAGTCATTAGTTTCTTGCCCTCCCCCCTTCCCCCCGCCCCCACCCTTCCTACCCTCTCAACACCGTTCTAGTTATGCTGTCTACACAGAGTAATTGCACCTCTACCTACAAAGTGGCTCAAGGGAGAAATTGAATATTCTTCTTTACTTCTTGCTTCCCAGGTTCACATAAACACTGAATCTTACCTATGCTTCCCCATAGAGAAAGGTCCTCTATATCCATTAACTTCTCCCCTTTCCTACTGTGCTTATTTCCATTTAGGGCAATTTCTCTCTCTGCCTTCATTCTTTCTCAATTCCAACCACTCCTCACTCTTCATTCAAAGTCATCTTTTAAAAAATGATATTATAACTGTGATTCTCTGCTTAAATAACTTTGATATTAGTCTTACAATAATGAGAAGGCAAAAAGGGCTAATTCAAAGGTAGCCCTGATGTCCTGGGGGAATGACCTTCAGCTGAGGCATTGCCACCTTCACCAAAACTGGATTAGCAAAACAAGCCAGGAGCGCTGCCCTGAGGGAAGGGTGGGTTGTTAAACTGGGTGGAATCCTTGGAACACCTGGGGAAAAGAAAGTTGGGAGTTTCAATTCCTCTGGGCCTGGAAGGAAGGAACACATTCGCAATACGATTAACTCAGGAAGCACATATGAGGCAGGGCTCCCGCGTGTGGCTTTGCTCTGATTTGGAACATTTCCCAGAGACCGCACATTATTAAAGCTGTGATTTCTCCACTCCTTCAAAAAAAAAAAAATAGATTCAAAACTTTAAAAATACATATTACTCCATGATATAATCCTTACCTCTCAAATCCTATTTATTACCATTTCCTCAATGCTTCCCCACATCTAGAATTTTTATTACCATTAATCTCAAATTATTTCAGTACTTTTATCACAATCCATTGTCTTGTATTTTTGGACCTTCTTAAATGTTGTTTCTTCGAACTGAATCCTCTTCACTGTAACATCCTTCTTTTGGACTAGTCAGTTTTTAGGTTTCATCCTGTGAGAACAAATAAGTAATCTTTTCTGTCAAAGAACAGAAATTTGGCTCATATGACTTGCAGCTCCCCTGGGGGCTGCCACTTTGAGATGGCAAAGGTCAAATCCCTCCTTTAAATTAGCAAATCAAGAAAGCCTAAGCTCCAATCAAGAGTAAGGGACAGATCACATGTGTCAGGAATAAAAAGCCAAGTGGACTGCCAGCTCAGTGTGCTTGTGCTCCCAGTCCATGTGCATGTGCACCCTCCTGCAGGATTAAAGATATTTGCCTTGCTGCCTGGCTATCAAGTATGCCTTGTGTGTGTGTTTTTAAACTTTATTTATTTTCTTTTTATTAAATCTTTATTGTTCAGATTATTAAATGTTCCTTTTTTTTAACCCCATAGCTCCCCTCCACTTGGTTCCCCCCCCCCAACACACCTGGTGTCCTTACCCCCACCACTGTCTTCATCCATAGATGTAAGATTTTTGTCCAGTCTCTTCCTGTACCCCTCATATCCCCTTCTACCTGAGAATTGTCAGTCCATTCCCTTTCTATGCCCTATTCTATTCACCAGTTTATTCTGTTCATCAGATATTTCTATTGACTTAATTGTTATATTCACTGGTTCATAGATATGTATTTGTTGTCACGTCGTTGTTCATAGAGTCTTAAAAGCAGCAAGAGAAAAGCAGTTAATTACCTACAAGGGAGTACCCATATGACTGTCAGCTGATTTCTCCACAGAAACCATGTAGGTCAGAAGGGAGTGGCAAGGAATATTCAAAGTGATGAATAGCAAGAACTTACAACCAAAATTACTCTACCCAGCAAGGCTATCATGTAAAATTGATGGTCAGATAAAGAGCTTCACAGACAAGAAAAAGCTGAAGGAGTACATCACCACCAAACCAGGATTATTTGAAATGCTGAAGGGCATTCTTTAAGAAGAGGAAGAAGAAGAAAAAGGTATTCCTCGTGTTTTACTAGAAATCCTGATTTTTGGGGTTTGCCTTATTTCTAACAAGCCCAGACATAGCTTCCTATAGAAAGTTTTTCTTGATTTCTAAAGTCTAGAGCCAATTCTCCTCTTATGTGGTCTCTTTGCAACCAGTTGGTGTTCCATACTCAGAGTATTGATGCATTAGTGCCAGTTTACTTAAAATCAGCAAATAGTGAGTAAACTGTGGTGACTGCAAATACTGATCTTTAAAAAGTCAAACATGAAATAATCATGTTATTTTTATTTTTATTTTTTTATATAACCTTTTAGTTTTCTTAGAATTGCTAATTGCCTTTTATTTTTTCTCCCTCCTTCCTTCCTTCCCTCCCTTTCTTTTATTTTCTTTTTTATTATTTCTTACTTAAATAATATTTCCTTTTATCACATCATAAATTTTTCCAATATTTATATCCAATCAGGTATCTTATTAGTATAATTTTCTTCCTTTAATTTTTTTCAGAGTCCTTGCTCCTGAGAGCATTAATCTCCTACTCCAACCTAAACTGATTTTTATGCTGCTATTATTATGTGATTTCCAGTTGCTATTTTCCTAAATTGTTTCCACTTTTTTCTATAGTCCATATCGTATTTTTCTCAGTTTATGTTTCTGTTTTGCTATTAGGAATGCTTAAGTATTTATCTAAGAAAATGTTGATAAAGATAAATTTCCAGTCATTTTTCCTATTATGAAAATATCATAATTAGACCCTCACAGTGAATTAATACTGTAGTCACAGTGTTCAATATTGGCTTCTCTCCAGAATTTTAAAGGCATATTTTATTGTCTTTGAGCATCTAGTGTTTCTGATCACCTTCTTTTATTTTTGTATTTTAATGATATTAGATTTACACAAGTGTTTCAAAGATAATACAAAGCATTTCTACATCTTTCGCTTAGCTTTTCCTAACATTATCATCTTACATTACATAATAGTGTTCAATTTGTCACAACTAAGAAATTAATGTTGATACAGCATTATTAATGAAAAGAAATGCTATATTTGGATTGTGCTAGCTGTTTTACTGTTGTCTTTTTATTTGACTCTAGAATGCCATGCTGTATTTAGTTTTCATGTCATCTTGATCTCCTCCAGTCTAAGACAATTACTCAGACTTTCCCTGTTTTTCGTGCCCTTGACATTTTTTGAAGAGTATTAGTCAGGTACTTGGCAAAATATACCTCAATTTTCCCTTGACTGGTGTTTTCTCATGTTTAGATTTGTGTATGGGTTTATGGAAAGAATTCTATACAGGTGACCCTCTATTCTAGAAAGAATTCTGACTGACATCTGATTCTCATCTTTTGTAGATGACTAGATTTTTCTTTATGAGTATTGTCTGTGATTTCAAGTAATAATTTCAAGAATGGGTCTTTACATTCATTGTATGAGGTCTCTGTGATTTTTTTCTTCATATTACTGAACTTTTAAGCTCTGAAAAATTCAGTTTTTCTTTGATATTTCCTATTCTCCTTTATTTTCACCTACTCTTATTTGTAGCAACATTAATTAGCTGTTTGCTTATACTGAATCTTCAGCTGCTTTCCTTTCTTGAGTAAATTAGTCTTGAGGATTATTTTCTAACAGAGATATCTCCATGCAAATATTGAGAAGTAAAATAAACTATATTTTTCTCGATCTCTGCACAATCAAAACTGAAATACAGAGAGGCTTCATTTTGGCTTTTCTTAACTTGTTGTATAATTATGCTTTAAAAGTTCTTACTCCTATTTTGGCCTCTGCACACTTGAAAGCAATGACATGACTTCCAGCATTCTTCATCTCTTTCTGTCCCACAGCTGGCAGGGCGGGCGCATTGGATGTATGCCTTGGCTTTCTTTCTACAGTCCTGAAAGGATGAAAGCCAGAAGTGTGGTCCTCCCAACACCAGACACTCTAAGCAAAGTGTGGCTGTGTTTTCTCTGGCAAATTGGGAAGATAGACTATAGTTGACATTGACAAGATGAGTTTCAGTTACAAGCTGCTCAGCTCCGGGTCATTTGGGTTCCTGTAAAGCACCCTGCCATCCACATGAGGTAATGTTTCCTTTGTCATTAGCAACACTTTAGACAACTAAGTTTTAAACCATTAGATAAAAGGTAATTTTATGACCTTCATTTTCTCATAAAGTAGGTCATATGCAGAAATGTAAATTGGAGACTGTCTTCCAGATTTTTGTGTTGTGGTTTACTCTGGCTTCCTTAGTCCATATTGAGTTACTTCAAAAAACATTTTCAACTGAAATTCTAGAATCCCCTCAAAAAATCAGTAGATCAAATACAAACAACTTGCTAAGCAAATTAAAAAGTTGGGTCTAATATAAATCTTAGTTCTCATAACTGAGCCAACAACAGATTTTTACAGCTAATTCTAGATCATTGAGAGACTGTTTACTCAGGTTATTTCTACATGATCTTTTTATCCCTCAGGCTTTAGCTACATCAGTATTAGTACTTCTTTAATGATGGGGAAAAGGTATTACACTTGCTCCTTCTGGAAGCACTATTTAAAAAATTTGATAAATCAGAGAGTTCAAACAAATTCCTAAAATTATATTGTAGATTATTCATGGATTACAGTAACTGCCTATGAAACATTAATGACTACAAACAAAGCTGTGCTGTATTTATTTCATACAATAAATTTTCTTTTGCATAAATACATAGAAGGAGGGTGAATTTGTTAAAGTGATACTTGACAAAATTTTACAAACTATGACAAGTTCCTAATATTAGGAATATTGCATTTTTTAATGTAGTATATACCATGTTATTAAATATTGCATTTTTTAAAATGTAGCTTATACCATGTTATTAAAACACAAAAACCTATAATTAGGTACGAAGGACTACCTACCTGAATGTTTGGAACAAGCTTTCTTCTTCTTTATACCTCAGAAGCTAAACATTTTATTTGGTTATTTGGTCTCAAACTTGTCCCTACTCCTCTCTCCCTATATCATTTAATGATTTCAGCTTTGGTGCAGCCTCCAGACAATACTCATTGGATATGCACAAATGACAAGGAAAGTTAAAGATTCTTTTTCAACCAAATAAATATGCAAATGTATTTGACTATATTTGGTCATTTAATCTATGGTGGGTCTAGAATGTATGTTCTTTAAAAGTGAAGTTTAGATGTTTTATGTATTTAAGAAATGTAGGGAATTCCCAAGTGAAGTGATGTATGGTGGGGAAAACATAAGCTTTGAAGTAAGATCTGCAATTAACCTTACCTCTTTTAAAGAGATATTGGAGAAAGTTTGGAAAAGTTGCATAATATCAAATCTCTCCTCCCAAGTATACATAAAAAAATATATGTGTATTCAAATGTTTGTTCTGAGGACATTTATTAATAATATGTAAAGTTTGAGTGTCTTGTGCTTATGACATTTAAATGTGCTCAATAACTGCAGCTATTTTTTTAAAAATCCATCCATCTATCTATCTATCTATCCACATATATAAAAAGAAATAATATGAAAATGAGGTCGAGACTCCCTCGAGTTCATGACCAGCTCAAGAGGAGGGGCCAGGCTCCACCCTGGCCTGAGAGCTCAACACAGAAGGGCGCTTGCTCCCAGCCTCTGAGGCATGGCTAGGGGCAGGCCCCCAACACACACACACACACACACACACACACACACACACACACGGGGTGCCTGCTCCAAGCCTCTGCAGACAGACTGGGTCTTAGGCCCACTACCCTAAGCCATCGGTAATACATCCCCTGAGGGCTCCCAGACTGTGAGAGGGGGCAGGCTGAGCTGAGGGACCCCCAACCCCCAGTGCATGAATTTCATGCACCGGGCCTCTAGTGTAATAATAAAAAGACCTATATTATTGATGAAATACATAATATAAAAAAGTTATATATCCTGTAGTGTAGTAAAATTTAAGATTAGATTTGAAATAAAGTTATCTAATAAAGCCATGTGAGTGTGAAGTGAAACCATGGTAAGTACTCACATGTTGAATGAGCAGGTTTTGGAGAAGCTAAAGCAGAATTCTTATGCCTCTTAAATGATTTGCACCCTGTGAGGATTAAGGTACTCAGCACTTGTCTCCCTTTGTGAAGATACATTTAAAAAACAGTCTCATTTCCACTTCATGCCTTTTTTCCATTCATACTAACAATAACCTATAACTACAAAAAAAATTACTGTCAGGTAAAAGCCTTTTTAAAAATATCTTGCAATGAAAATTATAATTACTTCAAACCAGTGAAATGTAATGCTAACAGGTAATATTCAGAAATGTTTTTCCTATACATTTCTCTGGTTCTTCAGTGATATTTTCTGAAGCTCCAAGTTTCCCTTTTTAAAGAATTGACATGTACAACATATCCACTTTTCCACCACTTATAAGAGCCACTTCAATCCCATATTATTATTGAAGGGATAAATAAGTGGAAAGATAGGTGATGTCAAGCACTCAAATCATCACAACTATGGGAAGTCATTATTTTTCAAACCACTCCAACATGCAGCCTATTATCACTCTAAAGGGTACGATGCAAAGACACAACTCTAAGAATTAAGGTTGAAAAATATATTTCAGTTGAGTGAACACATAGCTATGGTCTTAGAGTTGGTTCTCATTGTAAACTGTTGATACTTGATTTGTCTAGGTGGCACTTAGTATTCAGCTCCTGAGGGCCTGGGAAATGTTATTGTTAAATTGTGTGTAGCCAACACCTTCATAAAAATACAAGTTAAAATTTTATTTTTAAATAATACAATGTGCCAAAGCTGTGCCACTTTCTCCACATAGGCTATTTCATTTAATCCATTCAATAGCTTAATGTATTATTTATTATTATTCCTGTCACATTGCAGTGTGCAATCAGATTTTGAAAGGTTAGGTAATGTGCATAACCATGTTCCTAACAGCATTAATGACAATAGCTAAAATATAGACACCACCTAAGTGTTCATTTATGAAGGAATGAATGAATGAATGAATGAATGAATGAATGAGCCAAGTGTGATAAATGCATACAATGGAGTATTATTAAGCCTTAAAAAAGCAAAAAAACCTCTCACATATGCTTCAACATAGATGAACCTTGAGGACATTCTGCTAAGTGAAATAAGCCAGTCAAAACAAGGCTAATACTATCTGATTCCATTTATATGAGGTACTTAGAGTTGTCAAAATCAGAGACAGGAAGTTGAATGGTGGTTTCCAGGGGCCAGGGAGAGGACCAATGCAGAGTTATGGTTTAATGGATACAGAGTCTCATTTTTATAAGCTGAAAGATAGATGTCGGTGATAGGTTCACATTATGAATGTACTTAAACCCACTGAACTACACACATAACATGATTAAATAATAACAGTTGTATATGTGTATTTTATCACAGTTTGAAAATTGGGGAGATAACTTAATCAAGAGCACTGGTTAGTACTCAGATGGTCTAATTCTGGTTACTAACCTCAACATCATGGTTTTAAGCTGCCTTTCTATAAATGAGGCATTCTCCTGAACTTAAGGCACTCTCTGAGCACCTGGAAATAAGTTCTTTTCCACTGGGGTCTTTGAAAGAAAATGTTTCTCTCTAGTAAGCCAGAATAATTTTTTGAAAATATTTAGACTACAGTATTACTTTTTTTTTATTTTTTGGTGCCTACTTAAACAGCATACCTAGGATTACTGGTTTATCAGTGTTTGCAGAGTAAAATTTTACCAGTTTCTGATGCACTGAATTACTAGGTTTTTAAAACTATGTTTTGTACTTGATTCTCTGAGACAGTATTTATTTTACTTCAGCCCAAAAGGTAGTTATTGAGTGCTTGCTATGTGTCAGGCACTGATCACTTCAGAAGTTATATAAATGTTTAATCATTGGGTTATACATCTGAAACTAATATAATATTCTATGTCAACTTTAATTAAAAATAATAAAAATATTTTTAAAAACAGATGCCAATATAAGGCATTGTTTTGTGAGTAAGTACACTGTGCAGGGAAACTAAAGGGGGAGTTGGCTCACTCTGGAGGAAGAAATAAAGGATTGCAGATTTGCTGACGCTATAAAAATATGTCTTGAAGAATGACAGGGATGAGCCAGATGTCCAAGGGAAATACAAGCATGCTAGAGTGAGGCATCTGCATGAGCCTAGGCACAGGCAACATCGCACATTTCTGGAAGAGACAGGAATGCAATATGGCTGCAGTGAATGCTATAGGTAAGGCTATGGAAAGATGAATAGAGAGACACGCCATGCTAAGGAGTTATGCTTTGCAATGTAGAGCACCTGAGTGCTTTTAAGTTGGTAATTGACATCATATTATTCAAGTCTATGAAATATGGCCCTCGTGGACATGTGGATAAATTTGAAAGGAATATAGAATCACTCTCCTTTGCTTTACTCTTCAGTACCTTTTGTTTGTGTACATCTGACCAAAGAGAGTATTATAAAATTAAAGACTAATGTAATGACTTCAAGAACACAGGGAAATTGCACTTAAAAGAAAATGGTGGAATGAGTCAATGGGCAAGATGATGTGTTTTGAACATCTTGTTTTCACCTCAGAAGAAGAAAAAGTAGGACAGTCAGAGAAAGAGTGTTCAGAAGGAACTTTCATTAGGCCATCTCTCATGACCTACATCTATTTTCCATAAATGGAAGGGATCTTCTACTGATGGGACCACCCAATTGCTTAGACTGTGTGTGCCCACCCACATCATTGAACAATTGATAGAAGATTAATTTAACACATCCAGTAATAGTTTAACACTTGCTAACATTTTCAAACATTGAACCTTTTAAAACAAGATCTAAAAAACACCATGAAACACCATGTATACCTGCACATGATTTAGAAAGTGCATCTAGGAAGATGTAAAAGGAATTATAGCAGCTGCAAGTTTCAGAACTTTAAGATAAGTCTCTTCTACTATTCTCAGCACTTATTTATCCTGCTACTGTATTTTACTCCTTTTAAGCATGTATGTATGTTATCTTCATCATCCCTATTTTGTATATTTCCATCCCCTTTGATGGGGAAATATTTTTAGTATTTTGGCATTTCATATTCAGTGCCTAAAACAGTGCTTTGCATATAGTAGAAGATCTACGAATATTTGCTGGTAAAAGAATACAGCTTTATATCCAATCCAAACTCCTAGACCACACACCAAGAGTAAGATGAATTTATCCCTATAAATTTACAATTTATAGCTAGAAACTGTGCTGAATGGGATACAGGAAAACCAGGTTCAGGGAACTTTTATGTGATCCCTATACTTATTTTTGATTGTTTTTAAATATATTTTTTATTGATTTCAGAGAAGAATGTAGAGGGAGAGAGATATATAGAAACATCAATAATGAAAGAGAATCATTGATTGTTTGCCTTCTGCAAGTCCCATACTGGAGATCTAGCCCACAACCCAGGCCTGTGCCCTGACCAGGAATCGAACTGTGATCATCTGGTTCATAGGTCCATGCTCAACCACTGAACCATGCCAGCTGTGCTGTTTGTTTCTTTTTAAAGAGCAGGTGGCTATCTCCTCATATATAATTGACTTATGAATCTCCATTTTATGTATATGCCTTGAAACTAGCAATTTAATTATTCATTTTCAATTTATTCTCTGTCTTTGTTGAAAAAGGTTACATTGAAGAGAAAGGAGAAATCAATAACATTTTAAAATAAGGAATGCAGAATTATTTTCTTTCTTCTTTTAGTCTATTTACCCAGCTTCATCTTTGTATGACCTCTACCCTTATATTACAGGTGGTGTTCAATCAGCTCTCAATGTTAACCAAATAAGCCAACTCATGGAACATTCTAGATTCTCACATTTCCCCATCTATACCCTCTACACACACACACACACACACACACACACACACACACACACACACACATAGTTTCTTCACTCTTAAATTCCAATGATATTTTATCCTTTTCATATGACTTATCACTCTCTCTTATTTATTAATGATGTGCTACTATTACTGAGTATGTGCTATGTATCAAGCTCTGTAGTATGTATTTTACAAACATCATTTAACTTAATTATTTGAATAAATTTAATTAGTTGTCTTTATCTTCTGACCCTTTTTCTATATGAGTGTATGAAGACAAAATCTATATTTGCTTTTCATACAAGAGAAATAATATCTTCACATAGATTCTTTCAGAGAGCAAACACCTAATTATTTGATGTGAGCAGAAGTGAATGAATGAATAAAAGCCTTTAAAAGAATTTTTAATTATTACTCTTAAACCAAATAGTCTATTGGTAAACCTTAAGCTGTGGTTATGTAGAAAGAATTATAAATTTTCTACTGGCACACATTTTGCAACAATTACCATTTTCCCCTTTCATTCTATTATATGATACATGAGATTTTTTTTTGATACATGAGATTTTTAAACCATAATCCTGGTAATTGTTTATGAAGCTACAGTCCCAGATATTGTCATAAAAGTACTTAAAATTATTTTTATTTAACTGATTTATTAAAGAAATAATTCAGATATAATAAACTTCAAATGTTTAAAGTCCGTCATTTGATAAGTTTTCACATATTCAACTCCAATCAAGATAATAAACATTTCTATACCCCTAAAGGTTTCCAAATGAGCCATTTGTAAGCCCTTCCTGACCCTGACTTCTTCATCTCCAGACATTGTGAATGTTTCCTATAGTGGATATCAGAAATGTTGTATTCTATTAAGTGTTCTTGGCCTTTATTTTCACATTTAGTTAAATTACTTGGGGACACCTTAAACCATTTTGGGCCTTGCCTTTGTGATTTGTTGGGTGCATATGAAGAAGTGCTCAATCCAGGATAAATCATTAATCACAGTATGGTAAATACATCTTAAAGTAATTAATTCATTATGGAGTAAATGATAAAGTTTTCCAGTTGAGCTCATGGGCATAAGCACTACTTTTTTCTTTATATGAGTACTAAACATTTTATCTCTAATATTTTCAGATTATCCTTTTTTTGCCTTTGATAGTTTCCTCTCATGCAAGTATTGATGAGTACTCATCTGAATACCTAAGAGGATGCTCAGGAAATCTCAAGAATTCTATCTATCATCTATCTATCTATCTATCTATCTATCTATCTATCTATCTATCTATCTATCGTTGATTTAGCGTTGTCCTTAGAATTCTAGCTACCTTGGTCTTCTCTCCACTGTGTTCTGGCTGGGTTTTTCCTCCATGTGTCATGACCGGGAAACTCCCTTGAAGCCATAAGCAGAAAAAATTGTAGCGCTCACAATGTGTTGTTTTTTGTTTGTTTGGTTTTTTTTACCTCTTAAGTATGAATGTCTTGTGTTTCCTTATGTAAAATGTCTTCCAAAGTATAATTTTGTATATTTTGTTTAGTTTAGTAACTATTTGCAGTGATAAGATAAATCCACTCTCTGCTAATTCCTCTTGTATCATTATATTTTGAAAAGTTCTTTCTTATGTGGATGGCATTTTATTAATTCCTGATTAAATAGTTTATTATATGGATAACACCATGTCTGAAATCATAATATTGTTCTATTGTAGTTAATTATTTCACTACTCCCTAAATTAGGTAGTGAATCTGCATCTCATTGGATAAAAATTTTGCAGATTTGAAAGTTATTTTATTTTAAGGACAGCAGCAAAAGAATAATGACAGGTGTTTTTGAAATTCATTTCAGCACCTTGTAAAGCACCCATGGGATCTCATTTGAAAATGAGGAATCTAAAGAATAGAAGTATCTTGTAGCTCTTCATAGAAAAGTATTGGCAACAATTAAATAGGCATTTATTGCCCAATAAATAAACATAAAAAGAAATCAGAGACTTTTGACACTGAAGGAAAAGAATTTTTACCAAAAAATTGTCTCTGAAAAATCTTTCTTTTGTCCTCTAAAATATTGACATCAGCACAATTATATAAACAACTAATGAATAAACACTACTAGTATTTATTTGTTTTTCTTCAAGAATGTTAAATACATTTAATAATCTGGGAATTTAAATTTGTTGACAAATATTCATCTATTTATTAGTCAATTCAGAATTAACTCAGGAGTGCCCATTCTAGTAGACTTGGGTCATAGGTTTTTAGGATCACATATTTTCAAGTATTCTTTGGAAAATCACCCAATCAAACAATTTCTTCCTGTAGGGGGTGAGCAATCTTTTGACTTTTTTTTTTTTTTTTTTTTTTGCCTTTTATGATGATTGGGGGAAAAAAGCGGGGAAATGAGATTATTTTCTGTTGACATAAATATTTTAACTGAAAACAAAATACTAAGATTTTTATTCTGTGCTTATATTATAATTAAATACTATGAGATTTTCTCTGATACCTTATATAATGTCTATTGCCTGAAAAATTTTGCTGCATGTAATTTTGCTGGGAAATTCTTTCAGTGTTTTCTGAAAATAAGATGATATCTGGATCTTTGTTTGGGTGAAAGAGACAAAACTAACAATGTAAAGAAAACTATTATTAGAAAAGTCCATTATTAACATTTTAATGAAACTGAGCAAGCTAAAAGTATGCACCTGTAATAGTTAGAATGTGACCTCAGTGTTTCACACCAGAAAATGTTGTGTGGTCTTTAATATATTACCATTAAAAGACTTAATGGTTCAAAAATAAATCTAATTATTATTGCTTACATCTAACATAGAAGTTAATAGCATAAACACAAGCCAAAAATTCTATGTTCATAAGTCAAATATGTTGAAAAGATTGTTATCACATATCAGCAAAAGAAGAGTAGCCAAAGGCAACTGTCTGAGTCTTTTAGTCACTTTCTGTAAGATGGAACCATGACAAAGAATGTAAATGAATGGTACCAACTGTTTCAACATGTTTATAATTCCAATTTTATTAGAGAGAATAAGGTCTAAGGAGGCAAACAAATATCCAATTTCCGTCTGCTATAAAAGAAAAAAATGTCTTGACACTTATTCTCCAACCTCATTCTGTAGAGAGAATGTCCTCATTCAGAGCCATGAGGAGAGAAATGAGCCCTTCAGTTACTCTGCCACCATTATACTCTTCAAGGACACCTGTAGTAACCATCAAGAACCCGCCAGCTGAGGGTTCAAAACCTACAAATATATGCAAAAAAGTGTACATATGCATTTAATTTGCTTTGTTACTGAGATCAGAGAGACATGAAAAGGATTATTTGGATTTGACATTGTATTCACTTAAGTTTACTACTGACCTACAATTAAGGGGAGCAAAAGGTATGTGCTAGATAACCATAAAAGTAAACAGACATAGCTTCCTAATTCACTTTTTGCTGGAAGAATGCCCAGAGTTCACATTCAATGCAGCCTTCTTGTAGGAAAGAGTATACTAGGTTAGGATCAGAGTTGCAAACCTGTTTGGCATCTATATCATCAAATCTAAGTGCTCATCTTCACCACATACACAATATCTTGACCTTCCAGTTTTATATTTCCTTTGTCAGTCAAGGAATGTGGGATAAATGCTCACTTATTATCTGCAAGCCTAGAACAGGACAGGTGTTCTGTATCTCAATACAAATTGTAAATTCTGAGAAGAATTTCAACTATATGAAGAGAACGGAAGACAGAATTTAATTCAATATCCTTCATTAAAACACATCACAGTTGAACTTCTGAGTTTATTTTTTATGCAAATCTTGCATCAAATCACAATAACACTAAAGAAACAAAATGCTCAGGGGACTGTGGTTTCATAAAACTCAATATGTTTTTCTGTTTCTCTTTACTTATTTGTTTTAATTTACTCTCACTTTCTCAATTAAACAACTAAAATGTACTGATTTACTTTAATTTTTCTTTGAAAATTAAGTTTCTGAACTTCCATTCTGAATTTTAGGATTCATTATAATTTATAGTAGAGTCAAAGCCAAATAATTAAATGACTCTCTTTTGCTTTTTTTATTATATTATTAAATATTTTACATTAGTGTGTACATGTGAATGTTCTGATCTGTGAGTGTGTATGTGTGTGTGCATTTGTGTGTGTTTGGTGAAGTAATAATTATCTCTTTCTGCTAATAGAGTACTATGTAGAAACAATTGCAATTAAGTGGTTTTTAGGATTCTGGATAAGTATGGTTCACTATTTAAGAAAAAACTCAAATTAAATATTATCACCTTATGCTCCATAATAATTTTAGCATTTTGGAAAGCATTGGCTCTTAGCCTGGCTACTTATCAAAAGTTAGCCAAGGTAAACACTTCACATACCAAAAGTGCCATCAGGAAGACAAAAGGAGGAGGAGGGAGGGCAGAACCATTGTTTCATATCCCGCCTTTCACAGAATTATTTTTGAGCCATGTAATTTCATGTTGGCCAAATACTAATTGGGTAGAACAATAGGATTTTAGTAAGATATATTTTATCCTAAAATAAAAGTGCGGAATGCCTTTCACATTTTCTGTTTCAGAACTTTGAACTAGGGATTAGAGAGGAAATGGAGCACTTCGCAACGAGAACAGAAGTTCAGAGCCTTCTTTCTCTACAGCCCCCCTCTCAGCATTGGCTGTTTTTCTTCCAGGAGCATCCTCCTCAGCCTGGAGATGAAGTACACGATCTCCTCACTTCTCATCCACAGGTCCACACTATTTTTTCTCCCCACAAGTTAAGCTTGAAATATAACGCCACACTCTTCCTCCTACTCCTTGTTGCTGTCACTTAACCTACCAGCTATCAGGTCCCTCTCTCTCTTGCCATTATTTCTAATGACTTTACTACTCGTGGACATAATCCTTCCAATAGGCTGGACTCTTTCTTAAGAATCTTTTTCTCTGATAAATTTGTCCTCATACAGCTCACCATTTCTCCCCTCCTCCCCCCAGCCATTTCCTATATCTGGTCATGATCATGGATCAAGCATCTTTCTTTTCAAACACCACCGACTAGGACCCTGGTTTGCACAATCCTTTACCTCACAGGAGCGTACAAGCTATTAATTAATTCTACTATATTTTTACTTTTTTCTTCTCCACTTCACCCTTTTATTTAGAACAATTCCCATGGCCAGCAAGTATAAACACTGCCTTCTATGCATTTTCAGCATCTATTCTCCCCTCTCTCCATTGCAGTGACTTGTAAAACCACATTCCGGTTTGGATTTTACCCACTCTGAGTCTCCTCCATGCTTAAACTTGTACAACCACTAATGGAACGAACCGTGACTGGAGACAAGCAAACATCCATGTTGACAGATCCCACTTTAAGTTCACGATCACTAACCCTAAAAGGGGCTCTTAATACGGCCTGGCAATCCTAGCCATACTATTTTCTTAGTGCTTTTACTCTCCTGTTCTTTCCCTTTTTCTCTCTCCTCAGACTTCCAACACCTCCTCCTCCATTCACACTCTGTACTGGTTTCTTCCATTCTTATTTCAGTTAAAAAATAGAAGCAGCCAGAAGATAAGCCTACAGGCTCCCACAGCCTACTGGACAGGAGTCTGCACATTCTGCCTTTTCTCCCCTTCGTGTGGTGGCCTGGCCAGGCTCCTTTCTGAGGCTCACCCCACATCATATACTGGAGTTTATCTTCTTGGACACTCAAGGACATTGCTAAAGCCATTCTTTCCTTTCTCCTCTGCATTAACATAGTTTCCTTCATAATAAAGTATTTTCATTTGAATACAAAAATGCCATTATTTTTATTATAAAATAAAAGCTTATCCTATTTCCTTCTCCGGCTCATGTTCTTAACATCTAAACAGTATGACGCCTTGTAAGAGTCATCTGTCTTTGACTTTCCCTCCTGTTTTTCTTAGATTCATTGTAATAAAATTCACCTTTACTCTATGATCACATCTATTACTGACCTCTACATTACTAAAGGATCAATATTTACACCTCCCATTTTCTCTGTTGTCAGTAGAAGTGGACATATATGCATTATTTTTATGGAATAAAATGGTCTTTAAGTAGCAATGAGGAAGAATACCCATCCACATCTTTATCCTTCAAACACATTTTTCACTGGAGCCCCAAGATACCACCTACTCTGGTTTGCTTTCTACCTTACTGACTCACCTTTTTCAGTGTCCTTTCCCTTTTATATATACATTTTTATATTATATACTTTATAATTTATATGTATTTTATATTATATACTTATAATGTGGGGACCCCAAAGGCTCTAGCTTTGGACCTCTTATCTGCACTCAGTCTCATGCTAATTCCATTTAGACTTATAACTTTTAATGCTTTTAATATTGATACCCAGAAATCTTTGTCTCCAGCCCTGACTTATCCTTTGAATTTCAGACTCATATGTCCATCAATGTATTAATATTCTATTTACTCAAAAATTCATTATCAGGGCTAATTAGCTCCTTGGTTTGATGCTCAGATATTCAAATTTACTTCTACTTTTATTTCTATAGTTTGACATCTTTGTGTATTCTTGGGTATTAAAAATATTTGATAGATTTGTGCAATGATCCTTGGACTAGTAATAATTAAGGACAGGGAGGTGAGTGTAATATTTCCTTGAAATAAGCACATTTTTCCCCTAAGCAGTATCTAACTCTGTTATTTAAAAAACTCATCTATCAATGGTTCTATTACTATTGTAAAATTATCTAGAGGCAATGAGCTTCCTGATTACCTGCACCCGCTGCACTGCTTTTCTATTGCTATCACCAAACTCAATGATTTAAAATAGCCTCAACTTTATGGTCAACCATAAGAGTTCTGCATAGCCCAATTCAGGGTGCATAGTATAGGGAAGAGGGAGCAAAGATGACCAGACCAGTGGGTTTCTCACTGAATTCACTGAAATTTATAACCCAGAATGCCTATATCATAGTTTTTAATCCTTTTTGTATTTCCAATCCACTATCCTTACTTTGGTTTTGGTGTCCCCATACCTAGAAAATGCTCATTCCTCACATACATCTCCTCCTTACACATAACCATAGTTACCTTGTCTCGTCTCCCTCTGGTGGATGACCTTGGCCAAGCACCACCCAAAACCTAGGTGGACCAGAACAGGTAAATATGGCTACAGAAAAACACTTGATCATTCTGACAGATCACTCTTGAGACCTCTTTTCAGAAAAATAAAACTGTGCCCTTGGTTCTGCTCAACAATCCTATCATCAATTTGGTCTTCCATTCACTACAGAACCATTTCCCAACTTTTTCTCTCTTCTTCTGTCACCAACAACTTTACTTCCTGCTCAAACTCAACTGATGACTTAACCTCTGGTTTCGCTGAGAAAGCACTGACATTACTCATTGAGGCTACCACATAGTAATGGTTGAAGGACTTCAGGGTAGAGCTTCATTGCTTTTTAAATCATAAGTGAGATAATATGAAGGAAAATAGCATGTTCCTGTTTTGTTTCTAGTTAAGATTTCAGTAACTATTTTACCAGGTTAAGAAAGATTTTTCAAAACGTTTTTTTTCTTCCTTGATTCCAAAAACGAATGCTAGTATTTGCTCCCACTGGAGCCCCTTTTTTAAAAGCATTTCTCAGAGACATCATCTGCTATTTTTGTAAGTGTCTTATATTTAGCTATTTCTAAAAAAAAAAAAAACATTTGTGGAGTGAAGGAAGACAAGTTGAACTCTCAAAATGATTGTGGTGAAACACCATAACCTCCTTCCCAGCCCTCTTCTCAAGCCCACTTAGAGCCCATAGAGGAGTTCTGTGAAGCATCGTCTTTAGTTCTTGTCCATGGCAGGGTGCTCAGCACATTTGCTGGTGTAGAGGATGCCAGTGGCTCGTTTAGAAATAAAGAAAACCCTACAGATGATGCACCAGTGAGACTCAAGGCTATGGCTGTGCTCATATCCGAGAGCCACATGAGGTATTGTTATTCCCCTGAAAGCTTTAGACAAAAGCTACAGAATTATTCAGGGCTTCTTCTTCGAAAAGGTCTGCTGGCAATTCTACACAAGCAAGAGTAGTCTATACATGGGCTTGCTTTTGTTTTTTAGAGACACTGTTCCCTTCCACCACCACCAATAGGTATTATCTTCCATGTTACATAACAGCATCACTTTTATGTCATTGTAGCAAATCCAAAATTAATCTTAAAAATCAGGGGAGAGATTAAGATTTTATTCCTCTTAAACCAAGTGCTTAAGTTTATAAGCAAAGATAGCATTTGTGATTGTGATCCTTGCTCACTAAAATGGCCTGGAAGCCTTGTCAACCTATCCTAGTTTTGTTGTGTTGTGTTTTCGTCTCTCTACCCGCCTCCTCCAAGGTACACTTTATGCTTATTCCTTGCCTCTTCTAATGTAGGAATGCTTTGAATGGGTGAATAGGGAAATATATTTTCCTTAATCAGTTACAGTTATATATAAGGAATGGTTTAGAAAAACTGGGCAAAGAAGCCAAATAGCTTTCTTCATTTGGGAGAGGCTAATAATATTCCATTCTAGGAAGGGGGAGGGGGAGGAGAATGAGCTGCACTTTCCTTGAAACAAGTTGATCTATTGGTGGGGAGACATAAGCTAAATAAACCATTAATGGTATTTGCTTTCATGGATATTGAACTTTATCAGGACATTATATCTAAGTCTTATTTTCTGCTTTATTCATAGATTCACTTTAACATTCCTGAGAAAAACAAGACTGTCATCTATGCCTTACTTGAGAGCACCCAATGATTACCACCAAGGGAAGACTTCTGAACCCTGATGTTACCATGGTAATAACTAAGTCTCAGATTTGGTTCACTTTTCCAAATCATCCAAATGTTCCTGTTTTAAAGTGTCATCGCTAGTAAGTCAACTTTGTTTGGTTTTAAAATATGTACATCAGTAATCCAAGAAAGTTAGCCTCCATATAGCACAGATAACCTCCTAAAAGTACATAATTCATAGATCTAATATATATAGGCAAAAGTAAGCTTACAGTTGTGAATATGAGAAACAGAGTTTATTTCACATTGTTTATTAGTTATTATATTATTTTTTGTATTATTTGTAAGCCCACTTTTACCAACCCCTGTTTATATATTTTGTCCTAACAAAAATGTTAGTATACATCTATTTTCAAATTTTTGAAATATGTATACAAATTTTTGTGATAAATTTTTATTCTGTCACATGAAGAGCTGAAAATATAGTTTTCCCAAGCTCATTTAGTTTAATGGCAAAATGAGTCAATATGCATTTGAAATACACTAAAAATATACAACATTTTTACTTTTATTGCTTCATGTGTCTGCTCTTCTCTGCATTTTTTATGATCCCTAATTAGAAACACAAAAGAACATAAAGGAAAATGGTTTTAGCCCCCACTTTCTATAGCTTATAAACCTCTTCAATGTTAAACTCCCTGAGGAATGAGAATCATTTTGTCTTTCTAAGGGTATAATAGCTGTGTTCTCTGGAGCAGTTGGGAGTAATTGTATAGAACTTCATTATGTAAAAAATATTTTTAATGTATTCAAAATATGGCACAGGAAGAACTACAACCCAATGTGCAATTCATGAAAATAAATCACATCATTTCTGATTGTTAATTAAGTCTGTTTAAAAGCCTTTCTCTCTTACTTAATATATCTTTGAAAATAAAAAGTAAAATAAACTCATTGACCAAAATGTGCTAATATGCAGTTACTTTAAAATATGAAAAATTTTGAATCACTGTATATCTAAAATTAATTACTGACAGTGACAAGGTCTTTCTTCAGTGTGACAGATATATCCAATTATAATATTTTACTTTAAATGTTTCTTTAAAATATAGTATTTGAAATTCATCCAAAGCAACCTGATTATTTCTCAAGAGCAAATTTACCTTAGGTATCATACCAATGGATTAACTCCTCTACAAAGCAGTCTGTGGTGGATGAAAGGGAAAAAAATAATGATTTCATTTGATTAATTTCTGAAACATACTTAAGGACCTGGTGAAGACATGCTCTTTAGAAAACCCTTCTGCATTTTCATAAATTAATGTAATTTTTGTTAACCTCATGTGAAAAATTATTTTGATCTCTTAATGTGGAAGAATAGAAATTTCTCAGCACAATATATGAAAAATAGACATTTTAGTTAGGAAAAATACCTGCTCAGATATTGGCAGCTTATCAAGTATACTAACAAAAGCTTTGATTTCTCTATCTACCTGGTCACTCACTGCTGATTTGATGAGAAGTCTCCTGCTATGTGAATCTGGAGGTACCTGAGAGCCTGTCTCTATTCAGCTTGATGAGTAAGAGAAGAGAGAGAAGTTACCCATGATACATAGACACTCTACCAGATAAAACCAATGTCAATACCTCTAGTTCAGCTAACTTGGCGGGAGGGCATCTGAACTATAGAAAAATAGATACTAACATCTGAAATGTCCAGACCAATCTGGCAACTTATTTAGAGGAAAAGTCACATGGCAGATCTTATTTTTTTGTCAAATTTTTCACTTCACACAATGTTAGAGTTCTGTACTGCGTGATATTTTAGCTCCTAACAGGAATAGTTAGAGAAGCAAGCAATTTAAGGGAGAACACAAGGAGAGACTTTCCTTTCGGATGACTATGTTTGAATATTAGGCTCATGATACCTATTATGAATCGTTGTTGTTATTGTTGTTGTTTTTAAATACATTTTTATTGACTTCAGAGAGGAGGGGAGAGGGGAGAGAGTGAGATAGAAACATCAATCATGAGTGAGAATCATTGACTGGCTGCCTCCTGCATGTCCCTCATTGGGGATCTGAGCCCACCACCCAGGCATGTGCCCTTGACCAGAATCCAACCCGGGACCTTTCAGTCTGCAGGCTGACGCTCTATTCACTGAGCCAAACTGGCTAGGGCATGAGTCATTGTTTTAAGTGGTTTACATATTTTTACTAATGTATTTCTTCAACTACCTAACGATGGGGAAATGAAGGCAATAGACAGAGGTTAATAATTAACCTAAAGACACATATAAACAACATTGCCTTTGAATCTAGTATCCTAGCCATGATGACAACGTTTTCCACAATTTCATTATATTCTTTTCCAGTGGTGGAATAAACTGATTAAATATTTTTTTTAAATTTCTCTTAACTGAGTAGGTCTGGCATTATTTAGATCCATATTTAAAGTAATTCGACAAACCATTTTATAATATAGCAATTGGAAATTTAAAAATTACCTAGGCTTTCTCTAAATTTCTTTATTCATTCAATGAACTTTAACAATTATGTGTGACATCCTCTGCTTAATCTTTGTCTGCAGCAAGACAAATATGAGCTCACATTCTAATGGGGAGAATGAGAACCAGTCATAATGCATGAGATGAATGTTTTAAAAGGGGAAGCAGAGCTTGGAATAATGCCCAGAGCAGGTATGTGTGAGGGGAGGGCCGATGAATGGTGGAAAGTACAGCAGCAGCAAATGGAGAAGATGGAAATACTTAGTCAATATTGTAGAGAACATACTATATTCCAGAACTCAAATAAAAGCAACGTGGCCGAGTGAACAGGTGATTAGAGGGAACTGAGGATGGGGATGGGCCATGCAGGGCCCAACAGCTGAGCTAGGATAGGGAATTCACTGGATGGGCAACGGGGAGCTATTCAGGTTTAAGGCCCTGGGAGTGTCATGCTCCAATTATATGTTTAGTTTAGTTTATTATTTTAACATATTTTATTGAATTTTTACAAAGAGGAAGGGAGAGGAATAGAGAGTTAGAAACATCCATGAGAGAGAAACATCAATCAGCTGCCTCCTGCATACCCCACCCTCACTGGGGATGTGCCTGCAACCAAGGTACATGCCCTTGACCAGAATTGAACCTGGGACCCTTGAGTCCACAGGCCGACGCTCTATCCACTGAGCCAAACGGGTCAGAGCTCCAATTATAAGTTTAAAAGAAGTGCCTGGTACAGATAAGGAATAAATTAATGCATCGGTGAGGGGATTATTACAGTTGTCCAAGCTCAAAAGTGGTGGCTTATCCTAAGAGGAGTCAGTGGGAATAGAGGAGTCAGTTTGTAGGGTGAACAGGGCTGTGGGAACAGCAGGTGGGAATGTAGCAGACTGAGGGGATGCAGGGAAAGAGAGAGTTACTGACAGTTTCATGTTTCTGCCGTTAACCTATTACTCTCTTTCTTTCTAGATTCTTAAGTCTCACGCATGAGACAGCCATAATAAAACTGTAACCTTTGCTCCTGCAAATCTTTTTTAATATGAAATTTTTTCTAACCTTCAGTGGGGTCTGTGAATGCCTATATTCCCATTTCTTTAAGTGAAGGCCTAATGGAATATAAGTAACCTTTTCAATTCTTGTCAAAATACTATCATAAAACACACATAAAATAATTTTATTTTATATTTCTATATTCATAGTTATATTTCACTTTACAGAGAAGATTCTGAGCTCCTATGCGTGGTTGTACCAATTGTACTGTATATCATGTTTTGCTGTGGAAAGAGCATGTTTTCTTCCCTGATTATTTAAATTGACTCTAAAGGATGCTGTGGTTCTTCAATATTAGTGAAAATTTTGCTCAGACATTTCTAGGGTGTCACCCAACTTCTATCATAATATCACTAGACAATTGAATCAGTTCTATCATAAACAATGGTTAATACAGTGAAAATGCTATTCCCTCAGTGACAAGGGCAAAGCATCCAAGACCAAATAAGTTTTAAATGATTTTTGAATGCATCAAGACAAAATCATTGGTGTAAAAATAAGAATTGCCCATGTTAATGGAGTGTCTTCTACATACCAGGCATCAAACTAAAAGTTTCACATGTATTAACTCATTTAAACCTCAAACAACACCGTGAAGAAGGTAATATTTATCTCTCTTTTGTGGATAGGAGGACATGAAATTAAGTATCCTGACCAAAGTCAATATCTAGTAAGCTACGGTGATAGTATTCAAAGCAGCCAGCCTTCTTTAAGAGCATGCATTGTCAGAAAAACACGGGACTTCTTGTGGAAGGCTAAAATTTCAATTGTCTATTTGAATAAGCACACTTTAAAATAACACCATTTAACATACATATACTGTGTCTTTTCTCTGGGAATGTTAACATGGTATTAAAGAAGATCATCTAAAATAGAGTAGCTGCCATGACTGGAACTAAGTTTATTGCCATTTGGCAGCTAAACTTCTTATCATGCAGAAAAATATCAGGGCAGACACACAGAGCACAAAGAAAATTAGACCATCAGCAGAGAAGATAAAGAAGCTTGTACAAAGCTTCTTTTCATAAATGGATGGCTGTCAGGTGAAAATCAATTGCCTGTGGATAAGGCCAAGAACAAGGCAAGAGGAAAATAAACATGTTTAAGAGACTGGAGAGTGCATCATTGAAATATACAGTCTTCTGGTGAATGGCAGTGTGTATTGCATCAGTTCCAGGGACAGCAATAACAAAGGTCACGCTGCATTTCAGGAGGCACAAGAGAGAGGAAGAGGGGGGAAGAGGAACGAATGCATGACTGATGCTGAATATTTTGGGTTGCCTAGAGCAAAGAAGGTTGGGACTGTATAAAACTAGATCTTTGAAGAGTTAATAGATTCCTCATTTGCTGTCAGTTGGTCCTTTCAGATTTGTCAAGAGAGAACTCTGTTTTTCCTTATATTTAGGTTTTTTTTTAGCTATGGCTTTTAGGTTAAAAAAATCAGGTCAAATTAATGCTAACTGGCAGTAAACTTTAGGGTTAGAGGTACTGCTTTTATTCAGCATCTCGATAAGGATCTGAAATGAATTAGAATTCTTAAATGGATGTTTTTTAATGACACAGGCTGTGTCACTATGAAATGTTCTTAGAAGAGAAATATTTGATGCTGCTAACATTTGCATGATAAATTGGAATGAGTGGAATAGGCAAGGGAGAAAAACAAAGACATAGCTCAGTGGTCAAATTAAAGGTTACTTGTTAATACCAAAGGCAAAATTCTAGTTGCATTGGAAAGGGGGAAAGCATTGTTAATTATTTTTTCTGCAGATGGAATGTAAAACCAACTGTAAAAAATTCATGAATGAGGCCCAAGGATTGGCATTACAGCAAATTCAATGATTTCTGAAATGCATGCCTCTACAAAGAATGCACTATTATTCTGTCTAGACTTCATGGCACAGTATAATAAATAAAGACTGACAACATCAATATATTTCATAAATATGTTCCTGGAATTTACATTATTTCTGACTATTAATATTTCTAGGCTACCTAGGTAAAGCTATGTATACATCTTATAAAATAAAATATACTGCTAATGCCATTTGTTAGCAGACAAAGAAATAGCAATGGCATTTATTTCTCTGAATATATTCATCATCTTAAGTAAACCTAAGAAATCTGAACTTGGACCCATAGATAATTCATTATCTTCAGTCCATAGGTTTGTTTCCTTAGAGTTTCCTCATACATATAATATCCCAGCACAGTTTTTGCAAGATTGCTTCAAGGAATTTCCCCCCCCCCCGCCCCGCCCCCGGCTCCGAAAGTGTATATCTCATATAAAAGGACCTATGAGAGATAACTTGTACAGCTATAAGTTGACACAAACTTGAAACAACTTAAAAAAAATATTTCTTCTAGAGATATACACATGTTGTGTTTTTGTTTTGTTTTGTTTTGTTTTTGAAATGAAACCACCAGCAACAGATGGGAGTCCACCAACAGGCCTCAATTACTTTTTTCTCAGTCTTACAATTTCTACAGTTGTGAATACAGAGAAGGCAACTGAAACTATAATTTTGGAGAAAAATTAGCCACTCTCAAGAAATCTTAAGTATCCTAGAAAAGCAACATGGTATAAGCATTCTGCCCTATAGAAAAGATGAGTTATATTATGTCATGATTTGCAATTTTGTGTTGAGTAGATATACTTCAATATTTTTTTTAACTTTTATACTTAGAAACCACTAAAAAGAAAACACATATTCTCTTTGGCTGAAGAATTTGCAGAGAATGTATAAATGTACCCTCTTTCCACCTATTCTAGCACTGGTAACCTTATGTGATGGTTCTTGCATTGCTCTCACTAAATGATGAAAGCTTTTGCCCATCTCTACCTGCAAAGTTCTTCCTCAAATACACATTCCTATAAAAACCAAGGGAGAGAGAGAGAGAGAGAGAGAATGAGAGAGAATCATTAATCTGTTATCTCCTGCATATCCCCCACTGGGGATGGAGCTTACAACCTGGGCATGTGCCTTGACCAGGATTTGAACTGCAACCTCCTGGTTCATAGGTCAATGCTCAACCACTGAGCCATGCTAGTCAGGCTACTTTGTATAATTTTTATCATCTCCTACAAGAATATGGGCTTCATGAAAACAGATTTTTTTTGTCAATTTTTTTTACTGCTGTAGTCCCATACCTGCAAATAGAAGATGTTCAGAATACATGTATTTAAGAAGTAGATGAATGAATACATGAATATTCTGCTTTGTTTTTCATTGATTAGCTAGAGGCCCAATGCATGAAATGCATGCAAGGGGCTCAGCCCTTGCAGCCGTGGTGGCTTGCCTCGGCCCTGGCAGACCTGGCTTCGCCTGGAAGGATCATCTGGAAGTGTGTCCAAAGGCCATTCAGTTATCCAGTCTAATTAGCATATTATACTTTTATTATTATAGTTAGTGATATTAACCTTTTTAACATAATAATTTATCAATTACATTTCCTTCTTTGGGATATGGCTATTTGTGCCCTCAGCTGTGAGTTGCATCTAGCCCAGTTGTTTGTGAATTAAATCCAGATGTAGAAAGTGATCTCTTGTCTACATTGTCTTCCAGAAAACTATTCTAGTGCCCAGTGGTACTGTTTCTTGTGCTTACTTTTCTGGATTTCAATCTCCTGGCCCATAATGCAGCAACTGAGTCTTGGGTGTTCTGACTTTGTCCAGAGAGACTTGTAATCACGTTTGCCAGGCTGAGGGGACTCATCTGTGGAGCTTACACATGATCTTTACTCCAGGCAGCTGGCATTCACCTGTGAAAGCCCTCCAACTGGGCCTACCTGCATAGCCCTGGGAGGGTCAGGGTATAAGACAACTGCTTATTTTGAGGCTGTTGATTGACATTTTATATTTTACCTAATACTTAACAAAAATCTCTTCGTGTTTGCTCTTTCTATAATAAAAGAGTAACTTTTCATTATCTTTGTTGATAAAACTTATCTCACTTCTAATATCATACAATTCACTACATTGATCCATTTCTAAGAATTTTTAATAAACCCTTTTTCTTTAACAAATTATTAAATGTTTACAATTTGTCCCCAATTCTACTAGTAATTTCTTATTGTTTTTTTTCTTATTCTAAACTAAAAGAAACAGTTTACCTGTTTCTCCTATGATTTCACCTTATAATCTTGTGAAAATAGGCACAATTTTTATTCAGTTTGTCCTTGAGTAAAGTTTTAATTTTCTCAGTAAGAAGTGTAATCTCAGATTTCTCAGGTATTTTTTAAAAACCATGAGAGTATTCAATATTAATGGAAACTTACTGTATCTGTCTCCACCAACTTTCTAAACATTTTTATGTCTAAGGGATTTCTATTTCAGTTTGTTTTTTAATGTATGAATTACATAATCATCTTTAATATCTTTTTTATTTCTGCGAATACAGGCCAGGCATAATTGTAGTTGTTGGGGGAAAAGCAATAAAGAGACCAACACAGAAGTGGGCCTCATAGACTTCTTTTCTTTCCAGCACTGAGCATTTATTGTGTGCTTAGTCGTGTGAGAACTTCTACAAAACACTGAAGAAAGGTGACTGAAATGTGGACCTGGCAGGTCTTAGTGAAGGCTCTGTTACTTATGCACCTATGTGGCCTTGGGTAGTTTCTTAACTTCTCAAATGTTTCATGTTTCTAAATTCCATCTTCCTCCCCAAAATAGATCCTTCCCCAAAGTCTCTCCTCTTGGTAAATAGCATCTCAATTCTTCCAGAAACTCAACCCAAACACTTGAAGTCATTCTTGACAGCTCACTTTCTCTTATACAAACCATTCAATCTATTAAAAACAATCAATCAAAAACAAACAAGCAAGCAAATAAACAAAAAGCATGCCATCAGGTCTGGTCTCACAGCAGGTCCAGAATTCAATGCTTGTTAAATCTCTATACCATTATTTTTCACTTGGACAATTGCTATAGTTTCCTTACTTGTCTATCTGTTCCTACCTTCTCTGTAATGTACACAAGCTATCAGATTTTTTTAATAGACTCATTTTTTAGACCCTCTTTATTTTCATAATAAAACCCATGAAAAACACAAAGGTTTCCTATATACACTCTGCCTCCCACACATATGTAGAGTCCCGCTCTATCAACATCACCCACTAGAGAGGTTCATCTGTTACAACCGATGAACCTACATTAACAAACATCATCACCCAAAGTCCACACTTTACATGAGGGTTTACTCTTGGTGTTGCACATTCTATGGGTTTGGACAACTTTATAATGACATGTATCCACCACTGCAGTGTCATATAGAACCAGCTATTCTTTTAAAGTTGGATTCATTGCTCTTCTGCTCAAAACTGTTCAATGTCTCGCACTTAAATTGCAATTCCCAATTTTTCTGTGAAGTCAAGGTTTTAGCCAATGTGACTCCTGGTCTGGTCCCCTTTCAAACCTCATATGCCTTTGCTTCCTGTGTTCCTATTATATTAACCTCTTGCTTCCTGTGTTCCTATCATATTAACACCTTGCTGTCTTCAAACACACTGCTGCTTCCAGACATTTGCTCTCGCCTTTCCCTTTGCCACACTGCTCTTCATTCCGAGCTCAGCGTATATCCTCTCATAACTCCAGCTTCCATGCAAGCACCACCTTAGCAGAAGAACAGGTATTTGTGGCCACCCTAGTTCTGGTAGAACCTTCTCCACTCTCTGAGCCCTTATTTTGCTTATTTTTCTTTTTTTTTTTTTTTTTTACTTATTTTTTCCAAACGTTTCGTATTTTGTTCATGTGTTTTTTGTCTTATGTCCAGAAATAACATAAGTTTCATGAGATTAAGGAGTTTGCTCTATTTTTTTTCACCATCACACATGAATAAACAAATTCATCTGTAGCTCAGGGTTTTTCATCTGCCATGGATATAATAGTAACCACAATATAGGGTTTCTAGATTGTTTGGACAATGTCACAAAGCACTTGGAGTTATGCCTGGTACAAAATGCTTACTACATGTTAGTTGTTATTGTTTTTGTCATTTTAAAGATGATGTAAAGGGTTCATAGTCCTTACCTCCAGTTTTCTTCCTCCTTTTAAACTTCAGTTTCTTTGGACTCATTTAAACTGGTGTCTGAACCTACTGAACCTCTGCCATTGTGTGTGTGTGTTAATAGCTTTACCAGGTCCTAAATATTTAGAACCTGGCATTTTAAAATACATTAATATAGTGTTTTAAAGAACAATATTCTTTCAGAAAAATTGAATGCATTTAAACTAGTCATACAGTTTGCATATAATACAGTGTGCATATAATAAAACAAGATCAAACAATATAGAAAACTATAAAGTACAATGCTGTCCCATCAACCTATTTCCAAACCTACTTTTCAGTATTTATCATGTGCTTATGATAACACAGCAACAACAATCATAATAACATCCACTTTATATTGAGAAACTACTATATGCCAGAGATTTTTTATGTGTGTTTTTAAATACTTATAATAATCTTGCAGAGCAAGATCAGAACACTGGATATCTCAGAGCAGTAAAGGACCTTGCCTCCTTAGACCACATACCCAGTAAGGGGTAGGATTGAGATCTAACTTATAAGCAAAAAGAAGAGAACATCTTATCACCACCTTTCTACTGCTGCTTTAGCCCAGAAAAGTCTCCCTATGAATGTAACTGCCTAAAACATCAACAATATTCACTTCAAATCACACACACACACACACACACACACACACACACACAGGTTCAAAAACAAAACCAAAGTGGTCAACTGCAATTAATCAGACAGGTATTTTAAAAAACTATCAGTGAAATTCTAACCAAAAGATGTTAAATTATTGTATCTTATATAATAAAAGAGTAATATGCAAATTAGCCCTAACGGCAGAATGACTGGGAATGACTGGTCACTATGACACACACTGACCACCAGGGGGCAGATGCTCAATGCAGGAGCTTACCCTTGTGGTTAGTGCAGTTCCACAGGGGGAGCTCTGCTCAGCCACAAGCCAGGCTAATGGCTGCCAGTACAGCGGTGGTGGTGGGAGCCTCTCTCGCCTCCTCAGCAGCGCTAAGGATGTCCGACTGCAGCTTAGGACTGCTCCCTGCTGGCAAGTGGACATCTCCTGAGGGCTCCCTGGCTGCCAGAGGGATGTCTGACTGCCAGCTTAGGCCTGATCGTTTGGGGAGTGGGCCTAAGCCAGGAGGTGGACATCCCCTGAGGGTTCCCAGACTGTGAAAGGGCACAGGCTGAGCTGAGGAACTCCTTGCCCCCCCCCCCCGAGTGCACAAATTTTTGTGCACTGGAACTCTAGTATATTATATTACAGGATATATCAGTTTACCTGGACTACACGATCTGTACCTTGTCACACACAATATATCAGGTGTGTACCATTCATTCACCCTTGCCATGTTTCCATGAAAGTTGTGAAATAGTGCAGTTTTTCTCTTAGTCACTTTAGGAAGAGTCTTAACAGGCCCGATAAGCCTTCTGCAAAGAGGCTGCAGTGTGGGCTGCTTGGGGCCCTCCAGGTTTCCTTGCTCATGGCTAGGCCTGCCCTTTGGAGCTAGTCCACCATTTCTAGATCTCACTTCCATCCCCCTCCCATCTTGCGTCGTGTTATGTTCCCTCAAAGCTGTATCCTCAGCAGCCATGCTTCATGTCATAGCGCAATGAGCACAAACTAAGGATTTGTATGGGATACATATGAAAATTATTTGGCTTTTTTAGCTGATTGGTTGCCTAGTGGTCTTCTTTCTTACTTTGGATCAAGTTAGCTGAGTCAGGAAAATAAGGCAATTGAGAGGTTGTGTGAACGGACAGCATCTGGGGATTGGCTGGTATCCTCTGCCAACTTATAGTTCTGAGAAGAGCTGTAAATTTCTGTAAGGTTAGATTTCCTACAGGTGTCTGTGCTGATGGTCTGCATTGTGACCTTGACATAAATGACTCCATTTTAGTTCAGTTCTACAATAGACATGGGAAAGAAGTGAACATTGACAAAACAAGCACCACATATGGAGCATTTGTAAATAGCATATCACATAAATCTAACCAACAAAAGTCTTTATGTCTTTTCACAGAGGAAGAAATTGAATTCTAGAAATGTGGGGCCAATTGCCTAAGTCACAAGATGAGGATAGTAGAAGTACTCAAAATTGTTTTTTCTCTTGAAGAATGAAACTTAAAAGATTACTTTTTTCATAGCATTAGCTCTGGATATATACAGTGTGCATATAATAAAACAAGATCGAACAATATAGAAAACTGTAAAGTACAATGCTGTCCCATCAACCTATTTCCAAACATACTTTGCAGGATTTATCATGTTGTGATTCAATGCATAACTTTCTAAGTTGTTCAATGTCTAGACAACAAGGGCAACATTGTGACTGGGCTAGGATTCGCCTCCACACTTGTTTTCCTTGGCTAACATTGTATTTCAAAAGCATTGAAATGAAAAGAAAACCTTAAACACACATGCATGTATACATTCGGCCTAAGTCAAGTCCACCCTCTCTTGAAAACTCTAAATAACTGACAAAATGAAGTACTGATCCTGCATGGCAGCAACCAACAGACGCTGAGAGGATGCTGTGTTCAGTTCACACAGCTCTTTCCTCTCTCATATGCCCAGGGTCAGCTGTCATAGGTCACACCTGACCAGATGTTACCTGTCTGGCCTCTGGGAACATTTTTAGTTTGTAAATCATCCTTTTTTTTGCATTAAATGGATTTTTCCATTTAATGTTTTATTGGAGCAACCTTTTCATATCTTTTCTAGGTTTGTTAAATACCCACTTCCAGTTATTGTTTGGATACACCATCATTTATTTAACCTTTCTACTACTGATGAAGTTAGCCAGCTTCCAATTTTTGCTATTGAAAAGCTCTAATGACCATCTTTATACATATATCTTTGTCACATGTGTTTGTTTCCTTAACATAGGTTCCTAGATGTAGAATTGCGGGATATAAGGGTATGCACACTTTAACAGTGGATGAATTAGCCAGTTGCTGTCTAAAGTTTATACTAAATATATTCATAAAAAGATGCATCAGATGCCCTAACTAGTTTGGCTCAGTGGATAGAGCATCGGCCTGTGAACTGAAGGGTCCCAGGTTCGATTCTGGTCAAGGGCATGTACCTTGGTTGCGGGCATATTCCCAATAGGGGGTGTGCAGGAGGCAGCTAATCAATGTTTCTCTCTCATCAATGTTTCTAACTCTCTATCCTTTCTCCCTTCCTCTCTGTAAAAAAATCAATAAAATATATATTTTTTTAAAAAAATGCATCAGAGCACATACTTCCCAGTGCCCTCAAGTGGGAAAAAACACATACTAATAAACAATCCAATATGCCTATTAGAAAATGTGTGTATTTTAGAACCATGGAAGAATTAGAGTATTATCAATTTTATTTTTAAACTGGTTTTAAAACACTGACATCCACATTGAAATTTTCAAGATATCGCTATGGACTATAGTACAATCACCCTTAATTCAAAAGTAGGACAGTAAGGAAAAAGCCACAGGAAACTGCTTCACGATGCTCAGGTCCACTGGTGAGAAGTGAAGCATTGTTTAGGACATTATAGTGAGTGTGGCTTTTTAATTGTTCCTAGATTTTGACCTATTGTCTGAATAATTTTAAGAAAAAAAATTTCCCCTGAGAAGGAAATATAATAAATACCACTTAGGAAATAAAGAGATATAGATGTAATTATAAGAAGAATGTGTTACGTCTGCCAAATTACTGGTGGCAATCTAAAAAGGAAATTAGGGCTCTTTTAAACCCATCAAAAATGTTCACTGTACAAAGAATAAATCCTGCTTAAACCTAACCTCAGGTGAGATTTGCGAAAGATTGACTTGACATCCATCTCCTAAGAGAGGAATAATGAGAGTTTCAGCACAAAAGTGTTTATGAGTACATTCTTACAATAACCTGTGATCATCAGTCTATGTGTTTTCCTATAACAACAAAGATAACTCCTGTCCTTTCATGTGTTTTCTCCTTCATCATAAAATATACTGAGGGAAATACAGAGTTTGACCCTTACTTTAATTAAGGTTTAAATATATTTCACTTTATTTTCAGAAAATTGCTTGTCTAAGTGATCCACTTTACTGAAAACAAAATTCAATCTTTATCATATAAAAACACTTCCATAAGAAAGATTTTAAGATAGAGGCACAGAAATGCCCAATATTGAAATAGAATCAACTTATCCATATCTCCCAATCATTATTTTATTTTACCTTAATATGCCCCATTTTTACTTACTGCATGGTCTCATTTCTCTCTAAGTAGTTAATGATAGCAAGTGGTTTTTATATGCTTTAGTAGAGATTCAATGGAAAAAAATCCACATATAACTTATTTCTAGCCTTGCTCTGCACAGAGAGAATTCCACAGCATTCTTTTACCTCCATCTTCTTTGTAAAATGAACCAGGTAAAATGAAATATGGGCCCTAACAGCTCTGGCTCAGTGGCTAGAGCGCCCGCATGTAGACTGAGGGGTCCTGGGTTTGATTCCAGTCAAGGGCATGTATCTTGGTTGTGGGATCAATCCCCAGTGGGGATGTGCAGGAGGCAGCTGATCAATGTTTCTCTCTCATGGCTGTTTCTAACTCTCTATCCCTCTTCTTCCTCTCTGTAAAAATCAATAAAGTATATTTAAAAAGAAATATGGGAATAAATATATCAATTTAGAAATGAGAATAAGTGTTATACTTATTAAGGTAGCCTATAGATCACATTTTGCTTAAAAGACCCTAAATTTAAAATTATACTATTAGAGTACTTATCCATTCAATGAATACTAGTACTTATTGAAGATCTACCAAGGGCTAATTCCTAGATAAGGCATTATAAAGAATATTAGGAAGTATCACACAATTTCTTCTTGAAATCTGAGTGAGATATTACATGTAGATAACTATGGAGAATATCCCCAAAATATTTGATCCTAACTGAGCAAAAAGAAAAGACCATTGTCAAGTGTAAAGCTTTCCATTTAGTTTAAAAATAATCTGTTTCATGTGTTTAAGTTACAAAGAACTAAGAACTACACATTTAAAATGAGGAGACAATGCAGCAGCTGATAAAATTCTAATTCAAACCTCTCTTTAAAGTACCTGTCATCATCTCAAATTGAGGCTCAAAATATTAAAATGTGAGAAAATTCTTACAATTAGTCAGATATGTTCACTAGCATCAAATAAGAGAAAATGTCATTGTGCCCAGAACATAGGAGATGTTCAACCCATTGCTGGAAAATGAATGAATAAGTGTGTTGTTTTCAAACATGTTTGTAATAATATCTGAGGATAAAGTGAGCTTACTTCCTATTTTCATTTTTCAAGGGAGAAAATAAACGCTACGGAGAAAAAGTGAAAAGAAAGCAGTTTTCTGAGAAAGTTGGCTATCTAACTGTAGATCAGAGGTCAACAAAGTAGAAAATCTGGGCCATATGTAAACGGTGGTCTGATTTTGTAAATAATGTTTTATTGATATGCAATCACACCCACACAGTTACCTTTCCCTGTGGCTTCCTTTTAAGCCTAATTTATTTATTATCTGGTCCTTTACATTTCTGTTCTGTCTGCAATGTTCTAGCAGGGTCCATGACAGCCTTGTCATGATAATACTGGTTAGTATTCAAGATAAAGTAACTCAGCATGAAATGAGGAAAAGGAGAGACATGTAGCCTCCTTGTCTCATTTTTTGCACCATTTCCCAAATTTATTTGTTATTTTTCCTCTGTATGGAATGATTTCATATATATATATATATATATATATATATATATATATATCACAACACATTTCAAAAGGACTATATAGCCCTAACTAACTAACTGGTTTGGCTCAGTGGATAGAACATCGGCCTATGGACTGAAAGGTCCCAGGTTCAATTCAGGTCAAGGGCATGTACCTTGGTTGTGGGCACATCCCCAGTAGCGGGTGTGCAAGAGGCAGCTGATCGATGTTTCTCTCTCATCGATGTTTCTAACTCTCTATTCCTATCCCTCTCTGTAAAAAATCAATAAAATATATTTAAAAAATAAAAAGGACTATAAATAATAACCTCCTATTGGAGATATTCATATTCTGAGGCAACCCACAGGTAAGGAGCCAGTTTCCCTTTTTCAAACCATTATTTGCTAACTGTATTTAAAGATGGAACTCCTGGTTTTTTCAGAGTATTTTGCAAACTCTCTGACCCCAGTGTAAATGGGATTTTCCTTAAAGAATATAGCTCAACTCCTCTATTTAAAGGAAATTGGACAACTTTCCTAAGTAGAGTGGACAGGCACAGTTAAGGATAATAATGACAAAAAAATGACTGGCCAAACCTGAATGTCTAGAATATTCAGAAAGCACATTATAAACTATAAATAAACTTGGGGGATTAAAACTTGGGTTGTACTAAGGTGGCATTTCTCTAAGCAGCCCATGGGATCCCAGCATCAGAATTACCTCGGTTACTTGTACAGCCCTGGCCAGTGTGGCTCAGTTAGTTGGAGTGTCACTCAGAAAGAGAGTGGGTTTGATTCCTGATTAGGGCACATATTTAGGTTGTGGTTGGGTCGCTGGTTGAAGCACGCGTGAGAGGCAAACCAATCTGTGTTTCTCTCTCACATTGATGTCTCTCTCACTCCCTCTCGCTCTCTTCTCACCCCTTTAAAATCAATAAACATATCCTCAGTGACCATTTTATTTATTCATTTATTTATTTTAAATATACCTTTTATTGATTTTTTATAGAGAGGAAGGGAGAGGGACAAAGAGTTAGAAACATTGATGGGAGAGAAACATTGATCAGCTGCCTCCTGCAACACCCCCCACCCCCACTGGGGATGTGCCCACAACCAAGGTACATGCCCTTGACCAGAATCAAACCTGGGACCTTTCAGTCTGCAGGCCGACTCTCTATCCACTGAGCCAAACCGGTTAGGGCCTCAGTGACAATTTTTTTAAAAATGCAGGCTCCTAGGTCCCACTGAAGACGTAATAAGTGAGAATATTATAGTGGTGATGTGGACCTCGATTTAAACAAGTCCCCACATCATTCACACATGCATTCTTATTAAAGAACTAAGGTCTCTGTAACATTAATAGAAATTTCTTAGGGGAGAATCCCAGGGCCCATTTGTCCATGACATTCCTACTTTCCCCAGAGCTTTTGTAATTTTGGATGTCATTGAATCACAAAGGAAGTCTTGGGATAACATTAGTGAGGCTGTGCAAGCAGATTAATGCAACTCTAGGAAAAACACAAAATAACGACTATCACAGCAAGCTGTGTACTTGATTTGGTAAGAAATCAAGATTTACCAAAAAGCCTCACTTTATTTTTCACTTTTCCGTAAAGATTCTCTTGAATCCACTAGTTTTCCAAGATTTCCTTGTTTGAACCATGAACTTGATTGCAATTTTAGCTCCTTCCCTATTATTTCATTAATATTTATATTATATTTAATATTATAATATTCCATTCTTTTAAATATGCTCATTCTAATCTCCTCATTGCATATACTCAAAAATGTGTTTTATTGTACCTTGCAGGACATAGTGGGGACAATTCAAGCTGTTTTAATATATACATGTGACATGTTTAATTTATTAATAGAGTATTGGCAGGAAGATAATAACATATGCATGGTCTTTGTAAGTAGCCTTGCCCATGCTTTTTGTGGAGGCAACAGGCATAAAAAGAGTCCTGTCCTTGGCTGAGCTGTTTTGCTTTCTCTGTTTCAATTACACACACTGGTCTCAGTGACTTTATGGGTGATCTTCAGGGAAAACAGCAGTTCCAAGCTCATATAATACAGGAAAATAGTGACTAAACAATGAAACAGGAAAATACGAGTATATGGCCTAATCAAATAGGCTCAGGCAGAAAATTTCCCTGCAGCCCTACGCTTCAAGTTAATACTTGAGTAACAACAACAACAAACTGTTGTGAATAAAAAAGAATGTTTTTCTCAGGGGAGAACATGGGGAAATTGTGTATCCCCAAAGTCATAAAAGGAACCAGGCAGCGGGAGGCTTAATTAAGAGAAGTACTGCAAAGGGTTCCTGTAAGGTGCTGAGACCGTGCACATGTGTCCCAGGGAAAGATATGTGATCAGTGCTGACGTGATGGGGTTTTGACCAGCTACATGGCAGAACTGTAAAGAATCGAGTGAATGTGTAGGTTCATAAAGGAAACAGAATATCATAAAAATTTGGAGGCAAAATCCAGTGATGCTGGGGAAATCTTCAACCAAGAAGAGTAGAGAGCTCAAGAGCTAGTCCAGACGGAAACCCAGAATATAAGGTTTGCATTAGTTTTTCAGGCAAAGAAATGAGTAAAGGTCAGCATTCCTAAAGTCAAATAAAAGACTAACCCCAAGGTTCCTCAGAGAGATTTTGACTACTGGTCAGCTCAGCATTTGACCTTACTGTGAAGAAAGTGTTTACCTGCAGCCAACCTTAGGCAGTTATAGCGGATGGTGGGCCTGTAACTTTTACAGTGTCTAGGGTGTTTTTAAGTAGCCCATCACTAGTCGTTTCTGCAGTGATGGTTTCATTCCAACTTAACGGTAGATGCAGCCTGGGAGTGAGGAATGGAAGGGTCAGAAGCTCTTTTCATTATGAGACACCAGAATTGCGTATGCTGTGGCCAAAACTGATGCTTTGAACTGATATCTTGATCCAAAATCTGGTGTGAATATCCGCAGTCTACTGCCTCTTCTACATACCTCTGGTTTTCCTATATCTCTCACACTTCTTTGGATTGTGGCGACAGAAAGTGATCTGCCACAGAGCTTTCTGACCGAAGCAATATGGAAAATAAAGCGCATTTGTAGTGGCTTGTTCGTATTCCTGGGATGGAGGAGGTCCGCGCTCTGTTTAAGTAAACACCAAGAAGGAAACTCAGAAGAAAAGGGATGTGAATAACGTGGACTATCGGCTTTCAGAGAGAGAGGAGGGCTAGCCTTGAACTGTGTTTGTTTTTTGATTTGTTGTTTGTTTGCTTTTGATGATGTACTTCCCCTGCTCTCTGCTGAGCTCTTACCAGGTCAGCAGCGGCTGAGTGCTCTCCTGGCTCTGCCCTGGTCTCCATAGATGAGTGAGGTCTCGTAGCCATTCCCGGGGAAGCTTTGGTTGCTGATCTCAAGTAATAGCACTGCTCTGCTCATGGTACATTTACTGAGAATTTGAGAGCAATCAAATGTATCATGAAGAGTAATGAGCTCTAATTTAGAGTGAATTGAACAGGCTAAATGCTATATTTGCCTGAAACACTATCCTTCAGAAACCTTGTTTTGTGGTCAGGCTTTATTGCTCTGGGACCCTCTCACTCTCGAGAGATGGATTTTAGGCCACAGCGCTCTCTATATGACATAGCCAATAGTTCACTTCTCAAAGAGAAGACATAATTAATTTTAGTGTTTTTTTTTCTTTTGAAGAATTGTATGCTACCTTTCAAGGCAGTAATTTCCAATTTTTTTTTGAAAAGGAGAAAACAAGTGAAATTTGCTATGAAACTACGACATGTATGCGAGTTTAACGATGAAACTTGTGTTTTTTTCCATCTCCATTCCTGCAGCTCTACACACCTTTGCAGAAGCATAAGGTGTCTGAGCAGTGTGATTACAATTTTGTCACTTTGTTCAGAGTATTTAGTGCGATTTGAAACTAGCATTGATGCTGCCTCGCGTAGAGGCCCCAGTTAGAGAGTGAAAACGAAGTTTTACTCAAAACTTTCTCTCTTACTTACCTTTCAGCTTTTAGAAATAGCTTCATAAAAAAATTAATTCTTTTCATTTTTAAGTATTTGTTTGCAGCCTACACATACTTGGCTGAAGCTAAAAAATTGTGGGAAACTAGTTTAATCATGATCTTCAAAAATTATTTTATATTTATCTTTTGTTACAATTTTTATAATAAATTCCATCTCACTATTCTTTTCTTCTCAGAAAAAATCTGTTGAACTTTAAGAAAATCCATCTTGAGAGTGAGAATATTCTCTCTGCCAAATGGTGATAGTTGACATTTGAAGAAAAAAAAATAAACAGAAAGTGAAATAGTGAGATAATTTCTTATGAAAAGTACTATCAGTTAGCAATCATACCAAAGTTTGTTCTTTAATAACTTTGAACTATAAGTAGTCAACCAGAAGAGGATGATGGGAAAAGACATTTCCAGATTTCTATTTGAATTACACTAGTTACAAAAATGTAAAATTATTTCATATTCTCTCAGATATTAGTCAAATAGTTGATGTCATTCTTTATGGACACTTGCTCGTATATTGAATGAGAGAGATAGAATAATTGGCTTGATTCAGATGTCCATGTGAAGGAACTGAGATTCTAAAATAGCAACATATCTGAAGAAACATGAAAAGTATACTAAATCAAAAAAGGGGAGGGGTTAATTCCTGGGAAATAAATTTAAGTAAGGGATAGTTCTTTAAAAGTTCTATGACTTAAAGGTGCACATATGTAATTTCAGATGGCATGCAGTTAAGCCTAATGCTGCAACTGCATATTGTTTTATAAGACACTTTATTGTCTAAAATTGTAACACTGTTTCTTCAGACCAGATGATTCCCTGGGCACAGTCAGATCCAAAATGATAATAAATATGTTTCTCTGTACCTCCAATTTTTCAGAAATCTAGCCATTATTCATTTCCAGCCTATGAAATGTGTCACAAAAATTCCTATGAGAGTTTCTTGCTCTATCGAGGCTCCGAACTTATGTCTAGTTATTTCCAAGAAACCTAAATCCAGACGCCTGACATTTTTGTCACACAGAGCCAACCTTTTGTCAATCACAAATACTTTTTGGAACAAAAGAAATGAACTTTGCTGACAAAAACAGACAGAAAAGAATGATAGGCATACAGGTAACTCAGAGAACCAACAGTAAGCCTGGACACCCAGATTTGAGGACCAGGTCTGAGAAGATTGTTAGTTGTAATAAAAATTAGAGTCATGCACAGGGACCACTGAGGTAGTGTGCAGTCACTGCAAAGCTTGGACCACTACCACTGCTATCTCTTGACCATGGATGCTGCCAGCTCTGGTGCAATAAATTCTAAGAAGTCCCTGCTTGCCGTTACATATGCAAAGACCCAAGTGCCAAAGAATTCAAAAGTGTTAAACACATGATATCATTTTTTCTATTGTACCATCAGGGTCTCAAGGAATGTGGTCTCTTAACTGCTGCTATTTCACAGTCAGACAACATAGCACCATTGACTAAATGTTTATTGTTTTGTTAAAAATAGATTCATAAGCCTGGCCAGTATTGCTCAGTAGTTGAGCATTGACCTACGAATGAGAAGATTACAGTTTGATTCTCAGTCAGGGCCCATATCCGGGTTGCAGTCTCAACCCCCAACAGGGGGAGTGCAGGAGGCAGCCATTTGATGATTATCCCTCATCATTGATGTTTCTATCTCTTTTTCCCTCTCCCTTCCTCTCTCTGAAAATCAATAAAAATATATCTAAAAAAATAACAAAATAGATTCATGAAACACAATTTATATTATTATTATCCAGGTTGCATGTATTCATTATAGAATAATTGGAAAAATGTGTGTGTGTGTGTGTGTATGGACACACATGCATATACACTACACACACAGTTGAAGAACTGATAATACAGAATAGTGTATCTTAAACATTTTTCTACATTATTCTTATACTAGAGGCCTGGTACACAAAATTCATGCACTCAAGGGGATGGAGAGGGCCCCTCAACACAGCCTGCACCCTCTCACAGTCCAGGGGCTCTCCAGGGTTGTTTGACTGACAGCTTAGGCCCATGAGCCCAGCTTCTGGGTGAGCAGCACTCCCCCTGTTGGCGCACACTCACCACCAGGGGTCAGCTCATGCACTGAGCGTCTGCCCCTGGTGGTCAGTGCTCATCCTAGTGACCAGTTGTTCTACTGTTAGGTTGATTTGCATATTAGCCTTTTATTATATAGGATGCTTGTACACATTCCATTATATAGCTGTGTCATAATCCATTCAGTATTTTTATTGTTGCCATTCAGGGATTTCTCCTCATGTTTTTCCTTTTATAAATAAGCATTCAATGAACATCTTTATATAAAATGTATAATTATGTTATTAGGATACATTTTTAGACTGGGTTTATCAAGATCAAAGTGGATGCCTTTCATATGAAAGTAAAACTTTCAAAGTATCTAACTCTGACAGAGGTAGCATTCTGTAGTGAACAGCTGCTTACTAGTAATTGGATCCATTCAAGTAATGTTTTTACAAACTATAAACATGTTTACAGGACTAGGGTCTGAAGTGGCTTCCCCTCTCTACACTGTTTGATAAAAATAAGGCTCAACAAGAATGTGAGTCACTGACAGCCAATCAGGAGATTTTCAGAATGGAGTCCTCTCATTAGCAAAACATGTAGGACTGAAAAATTCCATTTAATTTCCTCTGCCCACATCCATTAATGCCCAAATCCCATTTTTCTTTTCTTCAAAAGACAACTAAAATACTGCCATTTACAAAAACTTCTTTATCTGGAAGTAATCCCTGCTTTGTTTTTGCTTCCTTAACACTCCCCCCCGCCCCTTAAAACCACCCTTCATCCTCTTCCTCACACTTTTACTTGGGAAGTGTGGTCATGCCACACTTGTGCTCTCAGGCCTTCATTTCCCAAACCACACAGCAGACCAGGGAGGAAGTGGTTGCCTCTCTAGAGACAGATCCTGTTACCAACGGCAGGAAATGGATAAACAACAGGTGTGCACTACTGTCCTGTCTTCTCTACATCCACTAACATTGTCCAGGCTCCCTTTATCCCTTGCCAGGACACTTCAAATACCTCCTGCACTCATCCCCTATCCTGCCAAGAATAGTCTCCCTCTTATTTCTCCAACACTCTCTATTCAGACGAGATAACTGGTTTTATAAAACCAGGTGGGATTCTGTCCTGTCTCTTTTAAAACATCTTAATTAATACTTCTGATACAATATTTTGAATTTCTATGCATAATCTTCAGACGATCCCAATGTCCCATTGCCATCCCATTTCCGATCACAGCCCAAACTAGACTGCTCTGTTTCTCAGAAATGGGATTCATATATATATGAATATGTATATATGTATATATGTATATATATGTATTTATATATATATTTTTTCATGTCTTAGTTTAACTTGTTCTCTTAACTAGAATATTATTTGTACTTTTTAGATTTGCCTGGCCTAGTCTCCACTAGTACTCCACTTCCTCTGATAGACAAATTTATGTTTGAATCTGTATTTCCCATAGCACATTGGAAAAATCTCTCTTAAGGTGCTCATCACAAAGATTTGCAAAAATTTTATGTTTACATTTTAGTCTCTCTTAGTTGACAGTGAGTTGTCAAGTTTAAGTCTTCCCTGCTTTATAAACCAGAATGCCTAAGAAAGTACTTTGCATAAAACATAAACTCATTAAACATTTGCTAAATTCAATTTATGTACACTTATAAACAGAAATATGTCAGAGCTGTTCATATTATTTTTGTTAATCCAATCAGCTTCCATCATACAACACAGCTGATGAGAAGCTACAAGATATCCCAGTTTCACTGATAAAACTATCATAGTTATTCATTGGTCAAAATTACTGGGCAAACAATTTATAGTAAGAATATGTTCTGCAATCTTTATGGACTTTTTAAAATCAAATATATTTATTCAACATATAAACACAATGTTCACGGCTAGATTCAGAGATTGTTGTTTTATATAACCATGACAATAGTGAGATTCTCATCTCTCAACAACTGAGGGCTATAGACAGCCATCCAGGTTGAAAGGCCAAGTAGAACACATCTCTGCAACTGTGATAAGATGTTTTTTTCTGGGCACAGATGCTACAATTCTAAGTTGCAATGCACTCCATTAATTAAACAAGTCTACACATCCATAATTTAATTTGCTGAAATAATTCACAAGAGGGATGGGAAACAGGGTTCCCTTGCTTCCCATAAATGTAATTGACATAATGAGCAGCTTTCTCTTTTGAGTCACAATGCCTTACAGTAATACCTGCCTCACTTGATACCAATCTCTCTTGGAGTTGCACAAAGAAATAATTTCCTAAGTGCAATTCAAATCAATGTAGGTGGACATCATAGATATCATATAGCATCTGAGATTTCATAAATAAAGCAAATGACTTCAATGAACTTTATGGGTGGAAATGGTAAACCCTGAAACAAAAAGTAATTCACATTAATACGTACTACAAACTTCCCTCTCATTCTGTTTCCTCCTCCTCCTCCTCTTCCTTCATTTTACTTATTGATTTTAGAGAGAGGAAGGGAGACACAGAGAGAGAGAGAGAGATCAAATTTTTTCCATTTATTCATGCATTCATTGCTTAATTCTTTTATGTGCCCTGCCTAGGAACTGAACCCACAACCTTGGCATATCAGGGTGATGCTGTAACCAACTGAACTACCCAGCCAGGGCCTTCTAGTTTTCAAAATTTGAAATGGAAGAAAAGAAATCTTAGATTAAAATATGAAGTATATTCCATTTTATTGTGATTAACAGTTTACAAAGCACTTCTGTATGCATTAACTTGGTGTTTTCTGTATTAAGTTTATGAGTGAGACTTTTTTATTGTTCTCTCCATTATTCCTTTGCAAAATGCTAAAACAGAAGATTCGAGGGACCTAGTAATTTGACCCTAATTATATGCTTTTTGCACCATGTAATTTGAATATTGGTTTAGAATTCATCATTAAGTCAGAATCATACTAGGTGCTCAGTAATTATCAACCCAGTGAACGGATATAATAGAATTTTAAAAATCTTTTACCATGCTGCTTATTTTTACATAAAGTTTTATTTATTCCTAATGCTTACCACTATAGAATTAGATATATTTAAAAAAATTAATCTCCTCTGAGATTATTGTCACAAATCTCTTGGTTTTTTTCCTGAGCTAATTTCAAAGTGGTATTTTTAGACCTCCAAGATAAAATAACCAATAAGAAAGGAAATGTGAATCTTTTATTTTCTGAATGCACTTTATGCCTCTCCTTCCTGTTGGTCATTTTTCTTTTTAGTTAATTCTTTGTAGCCTTTTCAGATTGTAAATGCAATCCTTTTCTCCCTTTCTGGGCTTCTTTGTTCACAGTCATAAAGAAAAATAACCAAAGAGCTAATAAATATCATTTTTTACATGTTCTATAAAGTATTTGTAAAACAGTAAGCAATGGTCAAGTGTACTTCGAATTGGTCATTTAAGATTTTAATATCTGGCACTGAGAAAGACAATACTTTGAAAGCTTTCATTTTGTACCTAAGCTATAGAAATTTCATCACCTACTGATAGGTTGTGAACATTTACCAGCGAATGAAGCAAATTAAATACGAACTCCTAGCAGTGTTGGAAATAATATTTTAGTGGCTGCTTAATTTACCAAATAAAAACAGAATGCAGAAAAGCTACTCGATTAACCTAGTTTTATAATTCTTTGAACCAATTTGGTTAAAATTCTGTGATATGTAATAGATTATATATATATTTTTTATTAATTCAACCTATTTTTCAAATCTATAAAGTCTTATGACACGGTATCCAAGGATCACAGAGACCATATGTTTATATCTACATATATGGATCTATATATATTGTATCTTTCCTTCCAAGAAGGTTTTTGAGAAATGTTAACCTGTTTGTTTTTCATTTACAGTATTTATTTTGTCTCTTCTCTGCTTCTCTAACCCAGTTTAGCTAATTTCTTGGGAAGGAATGGCATAGCAAGAAAGCTAGTTAATTTCAAATGCCATTTGAAAGAAAGTTTTCAAAAGCGTGGCCTGTGGTATGAAAGGACTCCCAGCATAATGTGCACGGATTATGCTATAGATAGAGAAAATAAATATAAATAAATAGGATTCGTGGCTGGGGAGCTGAGGAGAGGCTGTGAAGGTACCATTACAGGAACCTCATAGGGGTCTTTGAGTGCTTGACTCAAGTTTTGCTCCTGTGCCCCCATCACCAGGAATTTTTTGAGGGGAACAATATCAGAATCTAGATATGATTAGGGATGTAAAAATAGAAAACAAGTGTGCCTCACTTCCTACTTGGTAATAAAAGAAGTGAGCCAGCAGCCATGCAGAGCCCTCTGAAATACTATGGCATGGAAACAATGGTGTTGCATATGGTGTCAAGAAATTGGTATCCCAGAGAACACCTGGAAAACAGCTAACATTTCTTGTGTCCTCAGAAAAATCACGCATGTTGGCAGAGAGTGGGGCAGCGCAGTGTGAGAGGCTACAGGGTTAGGATGAAGGAATGTGCTTATAAATGACTAGGAGCTTGGTGCACAAAAATGTGTGCACTCAGGGGGTCCCTCAGCCTAGCCTGTGCCTTATCACAATCTGGGACCCCTCAGGGGATGTCCACCTGCTGGGGTGCTTGGCCAGTCTGGGTGAGGAGCTGATGGCTGTTTACAGGCTGGCCAAGCCCGCCCCACTGCCCATCACCAGCCCCACCCGCCCCCCGGTCCGCACTACACCTGTCTGAGCATCGCTTGACGATCAATTGCCTCCCCCCGCATGTCATTGAACCCCCTTCCCTGGGGTGTGCCCATGGTTGGGGGTTCCCTCACAGGGCCTGTTTCCAGGCCCTGCATCCCCCTAAATGTAGACGATGGTGTCTGTGCCCCTGCGAGAAGATGTAAGAGACCTGAGGCCTTTGTCTTATGGAGGCCCGCCACAGTTTTCCCTCTCAGGAGTTTCCTCACACAGCAGGCGGCCCTTGGGTTGGAGTCACGGGGTCCCCATCGTATGGGGGTCCCCTTCACATTCCAGCCCTGCCGAGAGAGGTTGTGCCCTGGGGACACGTGCCCTGGCAGTGGCCCACAGGACTCCTTGGTGTCTTCTGCTGCCTCGCGCTCCTTCCCCCAGGCTGTGGCCGTGCCATGTCTTGTGACCCCTCGCCAGCCCACAGTGGGTGGGTGTGGTGGGTGGGTTCATATGGGGCTGCGGCGGTGTCAGCATCATCATTGTCCCCACATCCTCCCCCCCGCAGATGAGAACACCACCAACCTCCAGCAAGGGCCACCCTCGCCCTGCTGGTTTGTGGTTCTCGCCCTGCCAGCCCTGTCCACCCCCCTACCCTCACCGCACCTGCCTCCGTGGCTGCTGGCCACCATCTTGGCTGAGTTAATTTGCATAGAGCCACTCTGAATGGCTGGTGGGCATGGATTGGCTGGTGGGTGTGCCTTAGGCCTGCCAGAGAGACTATTAATTTCCATATTACTCTTTTATCAGAGTAGATAGTTTGAGCCATAGACCATATTGCTTGTTAGATCAAAGTCATCTAAATGGGAGTCACAAGGGCTACAAAGGATAATGCCATCTATGAGGATGCCAGTGTAAACCAGATATCCAAGACCAAATATTCATCCTATTACACTGTTATTATTATTATTTTTAAATCTCCAAAACTGCAGATATGGATCAAGAATAAAATACAAGATAAATAACTAGGTAAAATAAAAACTTAACTTAAGAGAGAAACTTCTGGACAAATTTTTAATAAAGTGTTGTGTTAAAATGGTTGGACTTTATGACATTAGAATAATGAAAAAGTACTGTATATTGTTGAACATGGGGATGAAATTATAATATCTACTAGGGACCCGGTGCACAATGAAGTCTCCTGTTTGCTTCAGCTCCATGGCTTCTATAATTGAAACTATGTTGCCTTGAGCAGAGGCCTAGCCGGCCGAGGCAGGTAGTTTCCTCCAAACAGAAGCCTCCTGTTTGCTCTAGCTCTGTGGCTGTCAGCTGCCATCTTGGCTGGGTTAATTTGCATGCAATTGCTCTGATTGGCTGGTGGCCCTGGCTTGGCTGGTGGGCATGGCTTAGGTGTCCCAGAGTGATGGTTAATTTTCATATTACTCTTTTATTAGATTAGATGGTTTAGGTTAATTTTGCAAAAAAAAAAAAAAATTTTGAACCATGAATGTGAGATTTAGAGATTAGAATATTACTTGAGAGGTTATAACACTTGTCCATACAGGGAATAATAAGTCAGAAGAGAGAGAGAGATCACAAATATGGAATTAATAGCATTGAATTTGATGGGTGATTAATTATGGGAAAAGAAAGTTATGTGAAATTATGGGAAAGAACTCAGATTTCAAAAGCTAGGGGTATATGGGTAGGATTAATCAGGGTGAGGTGTTTGTTGATGGTTAAAAGCATGATATTGAATATTTTTAGTTTTAGATGATGGAAGGCCATCTAAGATAGCAGATCAGAAATAAATCAACAGGGTAAACATCTACTAGACACAATAGCTAAAGATAAGGAAGGATATATGATTGCTGAATGCAAGAGTCTAGGAAAAGAAACTTCCTAATGTGTAGAAATCAAAAAAAGAGAGAAAGAAAGGTAGATTGTAGAGGGGTATGGGAAGTCAGTGAGAAATCCACGTAAATTATCTCTCATGATTCTTGAGAAATAAGTCAGTTAAACAATTATTGGGAGTTATGATGTTGGTTCTTAGACTTATATGAATAATATAGAAACGTGCAAGTGTCTTATGGGAATGGCAATGATGATAATGACATTGAATTGTGTTTTCCTCTGGGATTTTCCATGAATATTAATGCTTTTTGATTTGTTTGTTTTTTTATAATTTCTATTTCTTTGCATGGTGTTTCATCTTGACATTTTTATTTCCTTTTTTCTTTTAATTTTAAGGAGACTAAATGAAAGTTCTGATTGAGCTGTACTGTGGAAATTATTGGATCTTTTAAAAATGGGGGTAAGTATCAGATTTCTGGTTGGAGAGAATACAGAGACCTGCAAATTCAGGATATAACTATAAAATGCCTTCATGTTTATGGGGAAAAAAAAATAACTGGGATCATGTATACATTAACTATTAAATATTGGGATATCTTTAAATGTTAAAACAGAAAATCTTTTATGTTAACCACACTTTTATTTAATGAACTTTAGAAAGTAAAGACTATGCACTGTGACAGATAGCTTTTTTTTTTTTTTTTTTTGCTTATCTAAATCTGAGGTTCTTTCTGCTATTGGATTTACAGTGAGGCTTGTGGCCAAAAGATTAAGCTATAGGCCTTGGAATGTCAGCAAAAGTAATGTGTGACATCTTTAAACCTGACTCTCTAAACTATAGATAACTTCCAGCTATAATCCAGGATCTTTCTTTATTAGTGAAATGATAGGCATCTTAGAAGTTCAAGATAGGTAGTCCCCTATCAGAGATTTATGGGGGGGACGGTGTGTCGGTGACAGAACCCCATCAACTGATCTGGAGCCACTCATGCTGGGTAACAAAATTAAAATGTTGTGTTTGAGTCATTATTATCTTTAAGTTGATTCCTTAAGCACCTCGTACTACTTTTAATTCAGACGCTATCTTTTTCTTTTAGCAACATTTGGAGCTTTTGTCCCTCCTCTACCCTTCCTTTTCCTTTCCTTCCCTTTCTTCTTCTCTCCTTTTCTCTTTCCTCCTCCTCCTCCTCCTCCTCTTCTTCTTCTTCTTCTTCTTCTTCTTCTTCTTCTTCTTCTTCTTCTTCTTCTTCTCCTTCTCTCTCTCTCTCTCTCTCTCTCTCTCTCTCTCTCTCTCTCCTCCCTCCTTCTCTCCCTCCTTCTCTCCCTCACTCTTTTTATCACTTACTTCATTTAATGATGATGTTCATTTCCCATCTCCTATAATACTATGCTGACATCAAGATGTTGGGATATCAACTATTGTTCTTACACTTTATTGCCAGTTCTTTCTATAAGTGACTCTTGTCTCTTTAGGGAAGTTCAAGCCATGGACCTACAAGCACTGAGGTGTTAACACAAAGCTCACAATCTTACTAAGTTTTCTATCTGGGAAGATGTTCTCCAACACATCTAGCTTCAAAAATCCTTGTCATTCTTTACTTCATTTATAGCACCTTTATAATGTAACTCACCCTCATATACACATTTAAGTCTTTGTCTTCACCTAAAAGTGGGGGAATATTTCAAAACTTGAAAATCTCTTCTTGATTTACAGCATCACACTTCACAACCTCACTCACTCTATGCACAATATCACCATTTCCATGGTCTCTGTTTATTCTTTCAGCCTACAAGCCTTGCCTTGATTTAGCCATCATCTAGTACCTAACATCTGGTTAATAGTATCTAGATCTTGTAGTCAATCATTTCAGTCACTACTTCATTATTAGTCACCACTAATAATCCCCTCATTTAATCCCCATGTTCACCACTACTGCCATGTTCATTCTGCCAATAGTTTGCCCCGCATTTACAATGTATCTAGAGCTCAGGAGAGAGGTCCAGAATACAGTTATAAATGTAGGCACCATTAGCACTAGAAGATACTTTAATTCATCGGACCAGAAAAAGTCCCATAAGTGAGAGAATGTAACGAGAGCAAAGGACCCAGAACCGTGTCTAAAATAACTCTTGAGGAAGAATTAGCAAAAGATTAGCAAAAGGAATGAGGTAGAGAGTCTGGTGAGGTGTACAAGATATCCAGAATCATTTAGCATCACTACAGGCAAAATAGATATATCACTTCTGATTCTTTCATTACAAGCAACAGAAAACGGAGTAGGACAACCTCAGGAAAACAAATTGATGGGGAAAATATTCTGAGGAGCCGAGAATTGAACAAATTAAAGAAAACTTTGAAAATGTTGCTGATCCAAATGACAGAAACTTATGCACAGTCTTATCAGCATCTCACTGATGGGATTGAGCAAGTCTAAATATTTTTGGTCATTGTGTTATTTTGTTTAAAAGTTATATAACTTTTGCCAGTTTAGCGCAAGAGTAGAAATGGAAAGCCACAAACCATATGTTTAAATAGTTAGAAGTTATAAATCTAGATAATAAATTATTACTAATTGAAATATATCATTTTCTCCTCCCTGGGCAAACATACCTTTATATAAGGAAATATATGTAAAAATATTATTTTATAACTGAAATTTGGCAAGACATGGAAAATAACTGACCCAAATTATTGTTGAGCACATATAAATGAATAATGACATTAAGATACATGCAATTTGTAAATTATTATACAGGTGTCTATATAAATAATTTGTCTTGTCTTCATTTCAGAAAAAAATACTAATAGATAGATATGATCATGATTTTCATACAATTTGATTTTCACTGAAATATGAATTTTTAAAAAAGTAGCTATTCAAGCTATATTAAGTTAAAAGTTTACATTCATCAAAATCATAAGTTAGAATATATAAAACTTAAAGAATTAAGATAATATTTTGTATTTTTAAATGTCATCTTTCTTTGCAGATCTTCAAAATTATCTTCAAAAAATAAAAGGTAAAATACAAATGATAATTCATAACAAAATATATTAAATTATTTAAATAAAACTAAAATTTATTACTTTAAAATACTTAAGTCTCAGTAAGTAATTTCAATAAAAACAATAGCACTTACTATTCTAGAATTTAAAATACATCTGCCAATATGAGAATTCAGTATCACACTTCGCACCAAGTCAAATAGCCCTACATCCATCCACAGTTCAGTAATAAAGAATATTGAAAATTATTACTGTTTCTCAGCTGCCTCATACAAATACACATACATGTACACACAAAAAAATACCATGCTAATTATTATGTGCTTGTAAGTCCATGTGTTAGAACACAAAGTGAAGAAATAAACTAAGCATTCAGTACTGATGGGAAACACAGTTATTGTTCACATTTCGAAGCTCTGTCTATTTCTACATGGGCAGTGGCGTAACCCACAGACCTTCATGACATTTAGACACAGGCATCTTTTGTTTTTAGAATGCAAGGCAAGAGTCATGCAAAAGAGTTTCAGTGGAGCCTGGGTCATATTAGTCATCAGAGTGAATGTTGGGGTTATAGGTCCCCCTCATTCAGCGCTGAATACTGGATCCCAAGTGAGAGAGATGCCTGTGTATCTTTAAATAACAGAGTCCGAGGTAGGGAACTCTGTACCCAGATCTAAGGGTGGTCTTGGTTGGGTAAATCCTTACAGTAGAGTTAGGATTACTAATGAAATAAGGGAAATAAGTGCATGTCAAGAAAAAATACAAGAAAGAATTGGTCAATCAGTACAATGTGGATTAAGTAATTTAGTAATTGGATGTGGAAGCATTTATTTGAACTGGCAACAGGAAAGTTACTGATGACTTTAGTGAGATCAGTTTCACTAAAGTAGTGATGAAAGAAATCTGATTGAAGCGAATGGTAATGGGAAAGGAGGAACACAGACAGTGAGACTTACAAATCTCCTGAGAAATTGTCCAGTGGATGGTGAAAAAAAGACATTGGGCAGTCGTGAAAGAAGGATAGAGTATATGAGCACAAATTTGTAAAATAAGAGATACTAAAGCAATTTATTATGCTGGAGGAAATACTCTACATAAAAGGATAGATGGATGATTCTGAAGATGATGAGGATAATTAAAAGATCAAAGTCATTTAATAATGGAGAAATATAGAGACCAAAGAGCAAATGGAAAGGTTGAGCCTCAGTATCGGAGAAATGTGTGGCCAGATGACCAAGTGTAAAGCATCACAAAAATTAAAAGAAGGGTATTTAGAGAACTAAGATTTGCTTCATAGTTCACAAAAATAAATTGAAATCAAAATTAAATTTTACAAATCTCTCCCACCCCAATTAGTTATGATTTCAGGGTATTGAAACCTAGGACTTTAAAAAGTGACACAACTCAAGAAGCATACATAGACGGGGGTCGCAAAAAATATTCCAGATAAAATCAGATGTCAGTGCATCTGAGATGAACGTATGACCTTCAAAATAGAAGAAAGAAGTCATGCATAAGAAGAGAAGACTTGCACTCAGAAATGAGAATGCAAGTTGGATGTGGCACAATCACTGAGTTAGAAATGATAATGAGAATCCAAATAGAAATGCCTTCTGGCAATTGAGTCAGATATTGGGATCTGGAAGTAACCAGCAAATAATCATAATCTCTTCTCTAACTCTAACTCTTAGTACATTAAAAAAAGAGAGAGAAAGAAACATAATACTAATTCTATATGTGTGATAGGAACACTTTACAGCAAAATAAAACATTTTCTAAAAATAGATTCTTACATGTTTACTTAATTCTACATTAAAAACTCAATCTGGTTTTACACTTTTTAATAGAAAAACATTTATAATGTAAAGATGCACTAGAGGGTAGAATCATTAAATATATTTGCAATAAGTTTAGTTTATTAAAAGCATTTTTATTTGTCTCTCTTAGAAGCAATATCTACTTTCTACCCACAAGGAGTTTTATAGCAAACTAGTCATACAGCAAGATAAAACTTTTACATTGTTCTGATAGATCTCAACCCTGCTGGTTTATGAAAATGTTCATGCTTTGCCTCCTAAATAAAACAAAGTAATTTGTGTCACTTAAATTATCCCTGTGTAACTAGGAGACAAAATTTCAATCTACATCTAATTGACGAGCCTTAAATTATTGTGTGTACTGTTGAGAGATTCAATTTTTGTCTTTAAAAGTTTTATAACAAAAGAACTAAGGGAGTAAAAATAAAGGGAAGTGTCAAATAGAAAAAATTCAAAACATATACCCAGAATAAAGATTCTGTGGAAATAAATTGTCTACTATGATAGTAGTCTAATGCCTCCCTACTGGAATATTACCATCATGTTAAAGAGAGAAAAATAAAATATATCATGTTTAAAACGCTATCTTGAAGCTTTTAAAATTTAAAAACAATGGGTGAAGCAGAATTCAAGTTTTCTATTAATAGTGTAGACAGCCTATGCCAACATGCTATTCTTGTTTTCCATTATGCTATTTAAAAAAATATTTTTGATATATTTTTAATAATCTTTAATACTTTTTAATAACTTTATTTTTAGAGTAATTTTAAATTTACAGAGAAAATGAGAGGATAAGACAGAGTTCCCATGTACTTCACACCCAGTTTTTCCCTTAATTAGCATCTTATATTAGTATGATACATTTATTATAATTAGTTAATAAATATTGCCACAGTATTTTTCACTAAAGCCCATACTTTGTTCTCATTTCCTTAGTTTTGATCTAGTGTCTTTTACTATCTGGAATTCTATCTAGAAAACAATGTTACATTTAGCTATCTCCACTCTAGAATCCTCTTGATTTTGGTAGTTTTTCAGATGCTATTTATTTATTTATTTATTTATTTATTTATGAAATTCATGCATGGAGGTGGGGTGGTCCCTCAACCCGGCCTGCACCCTCTCAAAATTCGGGACCCTTCAGGGGATGTCCAACTGCTGGCTTAGCCCTGCAGATCAGGCCTAAACCAGCAGTCGGACATCCGTCTTGCAATCCGGGATGCCTGATTGGCCCTAACATTTGCATGCCTGCCTGATTGGCCCTAACAACTCTGCCTGCCTCCCTGATCACCCCTAACTGCTCACTTACATAACTGATCACCCCTAACTGCCCTCTTGCGTTACTGATCAGCCCTAACTGCTTGCTAGGGGGCTGCCAGCCCGGGTGAGGGGCCATGGTTGTTCTGGTCTCTCATTGATCTTGTTGTTCTGCCATTTTGGTCGCTGGGCTTTTATCATATGATAAAAGGATTATTTTTTTTTGAATACTTTAACTTAAAGAAATATCTGTTAAATCCATTTAATTGAAGTCTCATAGGTCATTAACCTATCAGAGATACCATAGGATATTGCCCATAAATCCCCAGCCCTTAATATATCTATCTATCTATTGAACTATTTATTATTAAGTATATTGGAGTGATATTGGCTCAAAAAACCACACAGGCTTCAAGTGTATGATTCAATAAAACATTATCTGTGAACTGCATCACGTACCCATTATTCCAAGCAAAGTCTCTTTCTATACCAATTCCCTGTCCCCTTTGCCCATCTCTACCTAGTCCCTACCTCCATTTCCCTCTGGCTATTACCACAGTGTTGACTGAGCCTATGTGTTATGTATGTTTTGTATGTTTTTTGGTTAATGCCTTCACCTTCTTTCATCCAAGTCCCCCTTCTCTCCTCCCCTCTGACAGGTGTCTGTTTCATGTATCTATGCTTCTGTTTCTATTTTGTTTTACAGTTTAATTTATTCATTAAATTCCACATATAAATGAGATCAAATGATTTCTTGTTCTCTTAGTGACTTAATTCACTTAACATAATGTTTTCCAGGTCCATGGATGCTATTGTGAAAGATACAATTTCCTCCTCTCTTTAATAGCCTCATAGTATTATTCCCTTATGTCATCTACTCATCTATTAATGGGAACTTGGGCTGTTTGCAGATTTGGGCAATTATAATAATTTTTTGATGGCCTTGACTGTTAGGATGATTATTGGTCAGATATTTTGTAGATTGCTCTCTAAGGGGATATGTCTGATTTTTTATTTTATATAATTAGACTCGGATTATGTGTTTTGAGGAGAACAAAAGACAGATAGTGAGTGATTTTTGTCACATCATATCACAGGTGTACATATTACCATTGTGATTTACCACTGTTGATGTTGATCACCTGACTGAGATAGTGTTTGTCAGGTTCTTAACTGTCAAGTTACTTTTTAAAATCCCTTATTCCCTGTGTGCTCTTTGGGAAAAAGTACTGTTTCTCAGTGTGGCCTTCAGACAGTCTGCATAACTAGTGCTTGAAATGCTTATGAAAATGTGGATTCCTGGACTATATCCTGAGTCTGAAATTGCTGTGTGTGGAAGTGAAGTTCTTGAGGTGCCTCAGGTGAAAGAATTTCCAGAGGCCTCCACAGGAGGATGGGATTTCCTGGAAAGCTTTATTGATGATGTAAGATAAAGTGGGTTCCCCACTAAAGTCCCATCTCTGTCTGTCCTGCTAAGCAAGAGGTCCAATCTTGTCTTTAGCAAGACCAGAATTAAGACCACTGTCCAGAGTTTCTGCTCCACATTGAAGTCCAGGCCAGTTCAGAATCTGACTAGCTTAGCGTGTGTTCTCAGCTGCAGTCTATTGCATGTGAGGTCCACATGGTCATGGACCATATGGATGCTTAAGGCCACATGCTGGTGAATGTGGGTCACGGAGCAAGAGAGAGTAAAGGGGAACCAGAAGCAAGAGCAAGGGAACATGTTGGAGATTTTAACCTTTCAAGATAGCATGTACTTGTAGTGGCTTCACCCTTCTAGGCAATGATCCCCCCTGCCCCCCTCCCCACCCCCTAGACTGGGAGGCAGGCACCTTCCCTGCATCACCCTGACTTCACTGAACATATTCCTACCTCCCCCTTTGTTTGATCCCTCCCCCAGTGAGCTGCAGGGAATGACCAGCGGTTCCCTGGGGAGGGAGAAGCTGCTGCTTCCTGGTGAAGCTGTCCAGATGACTGTGCTTACAATATCAGGCCTCCCCTTTGTTCCCTTCCTCTACTAGCAATAATAACTATGTAATTATGACAATAACAACACCATAAATCTGAAGAATTGATACAATTAATAATGTGCTAACATTTAAGAATAATGAATGCAGAGATTAGAAGAATCAAGAATGCTTTTTCAAAATCTGAGGCATCCAGAAAAGTTAAAAAAGAAAAAGCACCACAGATTAAAAAAAAATAAAATGGAGTTATTTAACTGCCCTGGTCTAGGGTAAGAGACATTGGAGCTGAGAAACAGAATACAGGGGGCCCTGGAGGAAAGGTGGTGGATCTGTGTAGAGATGGCCTCCACACCCAGGTGGTAATCAGTGCTCTGAACTGTTCAGAGTCAAGCCCTGCGCTTCCCTGGGCAGGAATGCTGGAATTATCTCCTGCTCCTGCTTAGCTAACTGAATTCCTTTGCAATTTAGGACTTAAGGAGGGAGAGAGGCAGAGGGAAAGTCTTCACAAAGATTTCAGATAAATTGCTGCTAGATCCTGGATTTTTGTTTTCTTCTACACTTACCCAGCAACCTTTCGCATGTGGAATTCAGATGGCTTTTGCGAGCAGCCTGCTACCAGGGAAAGACGAGTGAGGAGGGGTTTTAGTGATCGTTTTTGATGTAATACCCCTGAGAAGTTTCCATTCCAGAGGACTGGTACTCAGGGTCTACAAAGTCCTGGTAAATAGAACTGCTTTTGTGAAGGCCACTATTTTTGTTTATACTCTCCAGGTCCAGGAAGGCAGACACTAACAAAAGGCCTCCTTATTTGATCACCAGGGGTCCTTTGATCTCAGAGTGTCTGCCTCGCCAGTGTCTTGCCATCCTCAGGCAGGCAGTCTGGTAGCCCTGCACACAGTGTCTGCAGAATTCCACCTTCCGCTTAGCTGCAGGGTCACAGCTGAGGGCTGAGAGCTCCTGCTTTCACATACTCTCTCTGATTTCCGTATACATCACTCTTTTGTGTACAAGTAAAGTTTTATTTTTCCTCTGTTTTGATCTTTTGGCAAAAAAAAATCCCAAATTTTTATTTTCTTATTATTTTAATAAACATTGGACTCTCCATTGCTGACTAATGCTTAGATATTTATATTTTGCATTAGTACTATGGCCAATATGCACATAATCTGTCAGTTAGTTAACTGTCATCATTGGTGTAACTGCCATCATGATCTCATGCCATCTCCTGTTCACACTAGGCAATTAGCCAATGTACTAGATAAAGGCACCCAGACAAAATGATCATTTCCTAAGTTACCTTAGACTATCCACACTGGTAGATAGAGCCGTTCCCTTAAGACAGTAACAGAACTAAGCACAGTTAGAAGATTCCTTGATTTGGCTTCATCACTGTTCATGACTAACCTTCTGCGAGTGACAAAAAGGTTCTGGCATGTCCGCATCCTTTGCTGACTGCACAACCACATACATCGGGTATGAAAAATCAGACGAAACCGAGAGTCTGGACATACTTCAGTCTTCTGTGCAAAGCAGAGATGCTGGTATGAGAAATGACCGTTCAGAGGCTGTTGCAGGAGAGCTTCCATTTACTGAACGCTCGCTGTGAGCTACGCACACATGTTGTTGCACAAACAACAACTCCACATGGGAAGCAAGAGCAGTCGAACAAGCTCCCCAAAGCCACAGAGCAGATCCTCAGAAGAAAGCCTGTTTCAACCAGAAGCTGAGTCTCAGGCAGCCCCGCATTCCTCCCATCAGGCCACAAGCCACTTCAAAGGCAGCCGAATCGCTGCCCGAGTCTGGAAAGGTATTCTTAATTTTTCTGTGATTTCTACTTTCGGGATAATGGTGCTACCTATTCAAAGAATGTTCTCAAGGAAACTGCAAAATGTTCCCAGTATTTAAAAATATACCATTTATTTAAGGCAATACTCAATCTGAATTAAAGATTTTTTTTTTTCTTATATATGACCTTTTCTTACAAAATATCTCTAAATCTCAGATCGTTTTGCTCTGTGTTCCCCTTTGAGCTTTTCCATTTTGAGAATATCAGAGAGGCAGTCACTGTAACAGAATTATTAATTACCTTTAATAAAAAGGGAGTGGTGACCTGAATCCTAGGAGATATGAGGTCAGGCAGGTGTGCTGTTCCTCAGGCGGTGGGAATAAGGGTGCAGGAGTCTGACCTTTCCCAGGAAGAAGAGGTTTCTAGTTAATCCGCCCACTGACCTGCTCAGTAACTTCCATATAAACAATAAAACCACCTTCACTTTCTGTTTACAAGCAAGCAACCTGTGGTTGCTTGTTGCCCAGATCTGACCACCAGTTACATTAATCCGCAGAGCATCAGACAGGAAGGGAACTGGGGAGTCTGGAGCCAGGATTTTGCAAGTTGACTTAACATGAAAAGAACAAGGTTAATAGGAGGAGGAGCGGGAGGAGGGAGAAGGGGAAATATTTTTGTCCTGGAATCCTCTGCTCTTTTCCATCTAATTTCATTAAACAGAAGCAGTGCCTTCTCAGTACATAGAAGCATTTGTTTTACATTCTCTTTCCGCTCTTTTCCCTGCCCGTTTTTAGCCCCATAACATTTGCGGACTTGAGAAGCCAGGTGGAAAATGTCCTGAACTTTAACTAAGGGGACATCCAGGTCCGCTGTGCTCTTGTGCTCTCCTACTAGATTAGGCTCTGGTTTTACGCAAAGTGAGCAGAAGCACTCTGGGCTCTGACTGCATCTTCGGAGAAGATACTCCCAGGAAGTTGACTGAGGCCGGGGAGACCCTGGAGTCTCCTAAAAAGAGGGATTCAGAGCTGTCAATACTGTTTCCCAGAGCTCTCTTTTCCGGGAAGTTTTGGAATGTTCTTAATGAGAAGCATGCTTTCACAGTGTGAGCATCAACTTCTCCGTACAAAACGCTAGGACTTCCCAGGATCAGTGTGTAATCATAGAAAGTGCACTGAATTAAGTAACAGCAGCACCGTCTCCAGTAGCCAGTGTTCCCATTCCCCTAGTACAAGTTATTTTTGCCAAATCTTGGCCTTTTTTTAAACATGAGAAAACGGTGGCAGTGATATATCTACCTCATAGGATTGCTATGCTTTTCAAATGAAATAATATACACAAGAATGGTCACAACTCTAATGCATTGTACAATTATAAGGTTGTGTGTGTGTGTGTGTGTGTGTGTAATCAATCAGTCTTTAATTTAGCAGATATTAACTAAATATTTATATGTAATACGCACTCTAGTAACTGCTGGTCTTTTCCATTTAGCATCTTATGTATTGGTCGAAAATAGTGAGATGAGAGATGAGAATTCTCATTTACCCCAAACTGTCCAGATTTCAAGAGCTTTGTATAAGGCACATAATTTCATCTTTCCTACCGTGATCACCAACATCATGTTAACCCTGATTTCTTGAGCAATTACAATGTACCAGGTGCTAAACCAAACACTGCCAGGTTCCTAATTTAATCCTGGCCAATGTGAGAGGTGCGTATTAGTATTCTTCTCGCAGATTAGGACATGGGTTTCTCTAGGGGATAACTTGTTCACCGCTAGGTTGTAACGGCAGATTCCAGTCCCGGTCTGCTCAGTTCTAAAACCCCCGCTCTCAACCTCCATCCAAAATAGCATCACCCAATTTACAGACGACACCTCTGAGACCATGGAGATTAAGTAATAGTCTGAGGTGTACAACACAGAGCAGGGCTAAGAGTTGAGCTTGATATCATTTGCTGGCAAAGCCCTGTTCTTTCCACCATCTGCTCAGCACCCAGGCAGAGACTGCGCTGCCGAATGATAGCATTTCAACGAAAAAGAAATTATTTGAAACAGTTGAGCCTCAGAAAAGGATTCCCTTTGAACCATTTTACTTTTAAAGACTGTAAGAAATCTTATTTATAGTGTTTAATTTCACTTCTCATTTTATTAACATGACGCTGGTGGTGTGTTTTGTTTTTTTTTTTTCCTTTTCTGTTATAACCTGCTGATTTTGTAGGCTGTATTATTTTATGGTGCGTCCTTTCAATTTTTTTTCTATTATTTCACACTGAGTGTTTTAATAGGTTTTTAAGAAAATTTCATTTCTTTCTCAAAAAAAATATTTCTTTCTTGGAAAGATTCTCTTTGGTGCCTCTCCAGTTGAGGAGCAGTCTCCCCAGCTATAGCAAAAGTTGTTAGCTCTCTATTCTCTCCCACAGGTCTATGGAGATGAGCTTCTGATACTTATTGCTAAGGGCTGTTTTCTCTGTTTATATCCTGCTGTTGAATCGAACTGTTCAATAAACTCCTTAATGAAGGTGGTTGAAACCTTTCCTTTCGCTTTCCTCTCTGTTGCTGTTGAGATGACAGTGTAGGAAACAGTTTCTGTGCTTTTAACTTTCCGTGAACTTGAAATGCCCTAATAAATTATCCTGAAATCATTAACGGCGTAAAAAGTCACGAGCTTAGAACTAGGATGTTTTTAGCGAGCACTCATGCTTTCAAGCTTATATTGTCTGCAAAATAAATTCTCCTGCAATTCAATCTCCATAAGGTTTTTGTGATAAAGGCCTCATTTGGCTTTTAGGTTCATTATGTATTGTATTCCAATGTAATGGGGCCCTGATCCTGTGACATTAAATCGGTACTTCAAAAAAAGAACACAATGTTGATGGAGAGAAGATGATTTTCTACAGCCCTGTGAGGGTCCTGTAGCATAATTAGTTTGACTCCTGAATAATAATTATTTATATTAAATTCTCCAGTAAATTTCTATGAAGGTAAAATACTTCTAGACTCAACTGGACAGGTTGGCCAAGCAAAGATGCCCTTCTGTCCGCTTTCTGAGTTGGCATGCCGGCTGTAAAAACCAATGCAGTAAAATAGGAAGGAAACTATTGGGTCAGGAATGAGGAAGAAATTGCTGTACACTCCCTTGAAGGTTTATCCTCAATCCTAGAACATTGAAAGTCACCTCTGATGAGTTTTCTCTCATCTCCAGCTGCCAATTGTCCCAGAGAGTCTCTCTAGCCACCGCACACCAATCTCCCACTTCTTTATTACAGGGTCTTAGTCCTGAGCTCAATGTCCACCACAGCCTGGAGCCCCTATGACCAGGTATTCTCCTCACTGCTGCCAAGATCATCTACGTGTGACCAGGTTTACATGAGTGTTTACTCCAGTTAAAGGTTCTTCTTTGCCCAGAAATTAAGAGCGATGGCTATCTGAGTTGTGTAACCTTTATCAGATGTCTGTCTCTTGTTCCTCACCTATAAAGTGGGAATAATTCATTTACTCACTTACTCATTTTGTAATACTTATTGAGATCCTACTATCAGGCAAATGCATGAGAGGTATATTGAGAAGTAGGCAAACTCCTGCCTCAGGAAGCTTACATTCTCATGGGCTCCAAGGACAAGAGAGTCATGCCCCAGCACAGGAGGGTCTCAAAGCAACTAGAAGGACAAACACAAATATAGTGACCATCTACGCAAATAGGAACATTTAAAACTTGTAAAATATCTTTCATCCTTGATATTTGCATGTCAATATGGTAAAATAAATAAATAAATAAATAAATAAATAAATAAATAAATATTTTCAAAAGAATTTAAATAGGCTTAAGGATCCATAGTGCAGATGCTACTCACTTCCAGGAGAAATTGAGAAATAGAGAGTAACGCTAATAAAGTTGTTTAAAGTAATAAAGACATACTCATGGAAATTGTTTGGCACATAGTAAGCATTAATTAAATCTTACCATGAGTAGGAACACTTCTTCAACTGGGCTCCAGCCTTCCTTGTTAACCTCCCACACCATCTCCCCTCTGCCCCGAAAAATAGGTCCCAACTTTACTGGACTGGATGTTCCCTGCCCCTTGCCCCTGCAGCTTAGTCTAAAATGCCTAATCACATTCTACTTCTTTTATTTTTTAAATATATTTTTAATGATGTCAGAATGAGAGATAGAAACATCATCAATGATGAGACAGAATCATTGATTGGCTGCCTCCTGCATGCCTCATACTGGGGATTGAGCCTGCAACCTGGGCATCTAGCCTGATGGGGAATCAAACAATGACTTCCTGGTTCATAGGTTGATGCTCAACCACTGAGCCTTGCCAACTGGGCCACATTCTGGGTCTTATTTTACTTTTTTTCCCCCCTCTTATCTTTCAGATCCTCAAAACTAAGAGGATTTTACCAGTACTTGCATGAAGGAAATCCTTATAAGTAGTTTGTAAATCAAAAAATTAAAAACATTTTTGTTACAGATGAAACTGGTTTGGAAATAGATTGAAGCTTTGAAGAATTTATGTGGCTGGTGTATACTGAGGATGAAAATAGAAATGTCATCTGCCAAGTCTGCCTAGATACCTGTTTTCTTTCTCTAATGGAGAACATTACATATGTGTTGGGAACCATAAAAGAGATTGATTTATACAAAGCTAACTTTAAAAAGTTTTAGTAAAACCTTCTAGCTATCAGACCTGTGGCCTACAGCCAAAGATAGACATCTCCTGCCCTGAAGTAATGACTGCCATTCCGGAGTCTGCTCTAACCCGATAGACATCTTCTGCCCTGAAGTAACGACTGCCATTCCAGAGTCTGCAGATAGGCTAATTCCCATGAACCTCCTTACCCACCCCCATCTCCTAAACTATATATTGCTCTGCTGAACAAATAAAATTTTGAGGCTTGATCAGAACCCTGTCTTGCCTCCATTTCTTCGCGTCTCCTATCCTTTCATTCCCTTGCAGGAACCGTTGCGGAAGTCCCCACGTTGCACGTCCCGCGGGTCGGGACACATATAGGGTAACTAAGTACTCTCCATTCATCCAAGACCCCACCAGGCTCCATTGTTTTACATCTAGAAGTCTGCACTCACTTAAATTACCTGTGTGCCCCCTGTGTTCATATAACCTTGGCATCTCTGATATAGTTAGATAAACGGCAGCCTGCTCTTAGCCACTGTAGTTGGTTAAAGAGAACAGCACAAGTTCTGCTTTCTGATACTTACCCGATTCAAAATAGAAACCCAGAGACTGATCAGAACTTGCTTAAATTCAGATTTACTAGAAATATTAAGAGGGGTGGGTAATATTAGGAGATGCCAGTACTCTTACTGTCCATGACGTCAAGAGGAATCTATATCAAACTTTAGACTTTCGACATGTTATCAGAAAGGAAAGTGAACTCTAAGACTCAAGAAAGAAAAACAACTGTAGCAAAATGTACTGCATTCTTATTCCCATTGACTATAATACCATAAACCCTAAAACCACCCACAATATTTTGGATGATGATGGAAAATATATCTAAGTAAAAATGGAAATTTTTATAAACTATCTTGTTTTACAATACACACTCTATAAAGCTAATATAGCTGAGAGAATTTCTTTGGCAGGGCTATTGTTGGAGCCGTAATCATAAAACTTCCTGATACACTCAAATTATATTAGACATGTTATATCATTTATTGCAAAGGATAAAAATAATCACATTTATGGAAGACACTGTTTCTGCAGCTTGAATTTATGACACGAGAAACTTTTAGAAAGTGAGATCTAAGAAATTCTACATTGGAATTTAAGTTCACACGATTGAAAGGAGGCAGAAACCAGTTTGTGAGCAGTTTATGATAGAACTACAATAAGTGTAGAAAATAAAACATTTAGAAACTTTTATAGCAATTTGACATTGCTGTAACATTATATTGTATTTTATAAAAATATGACTCCTCCATGAGCTGGAAATTAAAAAACTGAAATCAAAACTCTGCCCTTCTCCACAGAGAGCTTAAAAGTCCTATGAGATGATAGCGACCCATAAGAAATGTCCTAAGAGCAGAGGGTTGAATATTAGACAGACTTTTGTTTAATTCTGCTTCTGCATACACTGACCCTGTGACCTGGGGATATTATTTAACTGTCTGACACTCAGTTGACCCTGTAAACTGAGGGCAAAAATAGTATCTTAAATCTTCCTCTGAGTGAATAAAATGAGATCATTTTTTTGAAGGCTTTTTTTAAAATTTAATTTTGTTTTATTACTTTAAGTATTACAAAGAGGGTTAAATAAGTTTCCATTTTTTCCCCTGGACCTTCTCTCGTCCTCCCCTACCCCCCAGTGTCTTGTGTCCATTGATTATGCTTATATGCATGCATATAAGTCCTTCAGTTGAGATCATGTTTATAAAGAAATCAACGTATTTCCAGAGAGTTTTCTTAAAAGCAAAACAAAACAACAAAATGAAAACCTGTTTCAACTAGAAAAATGCAACCTCTACAAAGTAGGTGGAGAACTTTGGGGGGGAGGGAAATAACTGTATCTTTTCAGAGGACTGATTATAATGATCAAACAGTTTCAGTTTGTATATGAAAGTTAGGTCATCTATCAAATGAATACTGTACCTTCTAGCATTAAGAGCATAAATAAATAATTCCAACACAAACACTGTTCTGTGAGTAAAGCACATTTCTAATCTAGGGCTATTTTATACATCAATTGCTAATCTCTTCTTTTTTTATTAAATCTTTATTGTTCAGATTATTACAGATGTTTCTTTTTTTAACCCCCATAGCTCCCCTCCACCTGGTGGCCCCACCACCACCCCGTGCCCTTACCCCCACCACTGTCTTCATCCATAGATGTAAGATTTTTGTCCAGTCTCTTCTCATACCCGTCATGACCCCTGCCCCCTGAGAATTGTCAGTCCATTCCTTTTCTATGCCCTTACTTCTATTCTATTCACCAGTTTATTCTGTTCATCAGATATTTCTATTGACTTGTTATATTCACTTGTTGATAGATATGTATTTGTTGTCACTTTGTTGTTCATACTTTTTATTTTTGCATTTTTCTTCCTCTAATCTCTTCTTTTTCCTCTCTCTGCTACAAGAGGTAAAATATGTACATGCAGCTCCCATGTATTTTTCTTGCTGTTCTTGGTTGGATCAATTCTCTGGGCCAATTTTTAAAGCAACTTTCCTATGTTGTAATAGGTCATTTTCCATGTCTATTTTAAGTTTAATATTTCTCATGCGACCCACTCGAAAGTATGTCTTATTGTGCCATTATCCAGTCCCCTCAGTGAGATAGATGTCTTCCCTTGGGCAATTGAAGCAAGGTTACCCATTTGTATCATCTACGAGTCAAACTCCAATTCTATGTGTATATGACCAACTATGTCTCGAGAAACAGTTTCCTGATACTTGTTCAGAGCCCTTCTAATGATGAATACTGTGTCTCCTATGATAAGAAAAATAATAATTAATATTTGAATTTTACTTTAAATACATGGTGTACTTTTTTTGGTATTTTTTAATCTTCACCTGAGGATAGCTTTCCATTGATTTTTAGAAAGAGAGAAAGAGGGGAGGAAAGACCAAGAGAAACAACAATGTGATAGAAATACGTCCATTGGTTGTCTCCTGCATGCACCCTGATCAGGGCCGGGTTGGGGGAGAGCCTGCAACCCGAGGTACATGTCCTTGACCAGAATCAAACCGGGCACCTTTCAGTCTGCATGCCAATGCTCTGCCCACTGAGCCAACTGGCCAGGACCATAATGTACTTTTACATATATTGCTTTATTTACTCCTCACAATCCAGTGGATTGAAAGGACCAATCTTCTTCCCAGCTTCTGAAAGAGTTCTGCAAGTCATAGACAAGAGAAGCTTAGCAATCAGTGCCCATTGATCAGAAGTAGACATCCCTGAACCAAAGAATTATCAAGGTAACAACTGCTGATTATTTCTTTTCTAATGGGTTGCTTTCTGCTAAAAGACATTATAGACCTCCAGTACCCTAAGCCATATGCACTTCTCTTAATTCTAGATTATATTTCATTACCGGATTTTCTTTTAATGAAACATTTATAATCATTTCCTTTACAACATCAATGCGCTCAGTTCCAGGAAAAATAAAGATTCATTAAATTATCAAATGCCAGTAATAGTTTTGTTTAAACCAGTAATGCTATATGTACATATAAATACCCAGAAATTGTATTTTAAATTATTAACCAGGCTGTTTTACTTAAGACAAGAAGATCAGTGGAAGATATAGGCACTAAACAGAACTATGCTTTGCCTAGGAAAGGTTTCTAACTAGCCAGACGGAAACGAGTAAGGGATCGCTGATTGTTTATAGGAAGTTTCTCTAAAATAGAGCTATTTTGCAGTTTATCCACACCTTGCATTTGATGTCTTTTCCCCAAGGGGCTAAAATGAGCAAGTGGTGGAGTCAAGCCTGAAACATGTTTCCAGGCTCCAGACACAGGTGCCGTCCTAGCCCTCAGCTGAGCAGCCAAGGAGACTGTATTCATGATCTAACTCCCACATCGTGCCAGCATGTCACATGTGTAATCCAGGGCTGTCTCCCTAGGATCACTGGTGTGTTGAACTATAGAATCCGAAAAGCCTAAGATTGTGTTTGTTAGAGTTGGGATTTAAGCCTGTCTGAATATGCCACTTTCTAGCCAAACAAACCAAACCAAAACCGAGGGCACTCTGCCAAGACAAACTTTCAAACCCCAAGTTTAAAAACATTGCAATTACCGGCATGTAGCACTCCAATGTAAATGTTGTCACATTGGGCCAGACCGCCAGCTCGGGAGAGGCCAGAATTGTGGGAGGGGTTCACGGAAAATTGTTTGGTGTCATTGACTAATTCTTATGGACAATGGCGGAGAATGTGACTTGCCTGCCTCAATAGTCCTCCTCCCCTTCCTCCTCTAACAAAACCCTGAATTTTAGAGGGACACATTGTGTCTTACCCAAAGGATTATACTTACCAGTGAACTTCTCCGTTGCTTTCATCCAAACCTCATTGCTTCTGGACCAAAGTGATGTAACAAACAAAATCCAAATACAATTATAGTTTCCCTCTACTCAGAATTCTTTAGTGCTCTTTATAATTTAGAATAATATAAGGCTAACTCCTTAGCTTGGCTCACAAGACCCTCAAATATCTCAGCCTTGGCCATCTGTCTAGTCTGATCCTTTGCCATTTTCCCTCAATTTATCCTGCACTATAGCAATACTGTCTTACATGAACCTTCCTGAACAGATCACCCCCCTATAAACGCGTTCCTTCTTTACTTTTGTAAAAGCACTTATTCATGCTTTGTGAAACGTGGAAGCACCCTCTAATACTACCCCTCTTCCTGGACAGAAGCTGGTATTCTCTGTCAGGTTCTCAAAAATCACCCTATAAATTCCCCTTTTTATGGATCTTATAACATTTTTTATAGCTATTTCCAAAATCTATATGTGAGTTCTTGAAGAGAATGTTTTCCTTGTTCATCTTTCTGCAGAATATCAGACAATGTGGGCATTCAATACACATTTTATTACAGAATAGTAGATAGTTGGTGATATTGGTGAGGTATTGTTCATTTTTGAACTGTTAACATTTCTTTCTTTTGCTGGTACTTTCTCTTCAGAGATCTCATATTCTCTAAGAGGAGGGGAGTCTCCAAGGTTCCAAAATACCAGTAAAGGCCTCCTCTGATTGTAGGCAGCATGGTAAGGTCCTTGACATAAATTCCTTTTTACATAATAATATTAGAACTGAATTGCATAATGATGTTAAGATGAGACGGACTGGGACGGTGGAGACACTGTGGTCAGTGTGACTTAATTGTATTAGCTTAATTGCTACTCAGAATAACTCTTTGATGGTCTTTCTTACTCATCTAATTTCATTATTAAAATGCATTGCATGTGGTCATTGTTAGTCATTAACATAGATTTATAGCATGCTGATTCCAAAATTCACTGCATGGAAACAACCCATGAATTGGTTTGTTGTTATCATTGAAAGACAATTTTTTTTATCACTTCCGTGTGGATTCTTACCTGATTTTTTTAATGTCCCTTGGAAATCCTTGACCTGCCCTTGGGGCAGCTGGTATTTAATGACAAGATTGTGGAGTCATTGAAAAATCACTGGTTTTCCTAACCAGTAGCCATAACCTACCAGCTACTCTCAAAGCCATAGCTAGAACTTGTCAAAAATAGGTATCCTAGGCATATTTTTTCTTGGTTTTCTTTTCTCTATAAAGTACATGAGATTCCAGAGACAGAGAAGACTGCCAGTACTTGTCCATGAATTCACTTTCTTACCTACTCAGAGACTTGTCTCAAGTTCATTGTCAAGATTGAAGTGAGAACACAATTAACTTTCCATCCCAGAAAAAAATTGGTGATGTTTATTCTAATCACAAGTTTATACTGGCACAGGTAGTTACATTAAATGATATTATGGTACTTGGAAGATCATGCTTCTGATAAAAATAATGTTGCTTATTGTCTTGATATTATAAAAGTATATCAGTATATCATAGTTCCTTTGTGGTGAGACTTTTTTTTAAATCTTAAAGAATTACTTTAAACCAACTAGTCACCCTTTAAATATTAATCCACTCTCTGTTACTAGTACTTTATAAGTTTAAGCTCATTAGATCAATTTCCAGGGTTGTTGACAGACTAAATCAGAGAAGAATGGTTCAGAGATAGGTGCAAAAATAACAGACTGGGATATGACATCATACTGATGTACCCATGCTGCTTCTGGAATTAAATAAATGATAAAACAAGATTTTAAAAATATATGTTTTTATTCATTTCAGAAAGAGGAAGAGAGAGATAGAAACATCAATGATGAGAGAGAAACATCAATCAGCTACTTCCTGTAACCCCCTCTCCACACACACACTGGGGATAGAACTCGAAACCTGGGCAAATATTCTGACTGGAAATCTAATGCTTAACCACTGAGCCAGGCTGATAACAAGATTTACTGAGTATTTTATTTCAGGTATTATTCTAGAGAATGCATATTTGTTATTTACTTAATTTAACATTGTAAGAGTAAGTGCACTATCCTCATTTTATAAATGAAAGAACTTGGGATTAAAAGTATACATATCCTGCCCACAGTCATAGAATTATTATAAGCATTGCTATGAGAATTCAACTTGGACATGTTGGAATCTGAAACATATGCTTTTTTCTAAATTCCTTGTGGTCTCTGTATAAGGGGTAATCAAATGCCAACACTAAGAACAGCCTGCCAGGCTCTTACTATTTGTTGGTTGCTAGGGATACAGTTGTAAACAAAATCAAGAAGTCTTTATTTTATATCAGCTTTATATAATAGTGGGAGTACACTTGATTTTTATTTTTTTATGACTCTTGTCTTTCTATAAATAATTTTCATATTAATAAAAATATAGCATTTATATATTCTCTAGTGCATATATTTGAAAAAATATATACTTACATATTTCACAAACGATAAACAAGTAAAATGTACTTGTGTTTAAATAAAAAAAGAAGTTTCTCCTGTTGAAAAGCTATGAAGAGGATACATATTGGCCACTGAACTAAAGATATAAACTAAGCTGGTGACACCTACAGAGCTTAGCGTGAATGTTGAATTTTCAAACATGTTAAATAATGCAGTGCCTTATACACACTAAAAACCTGGTTAAGGATGTGCATTTCCAGACATCTTAGCTGAGTCACTGGTGGATTTTAAGGTATTTTAAAATTACTGAGTAAATATTTTATCTCACAGTTATAGCTGGCCAAATATATGTCTACCTCTATTATAATTGTGATAATTGAATTCATCAAGATATGATTATTTTCCAACTTAGATGTACCTTTTTCTTAAATATCAGAAGTTATGATAATGCAAATACTATCTTCAATTTATAATTTCTTATTTTTAGAGCATTTTGGATTTTTGAAGGAACTCAGTACACAAAATTCATGCAAAGTTACTAACTATATGAATGAGAAATAAATGAGTTTAACTTTTCTACTGATCTAAATAACTCCCTATATATATCCCATTCCTGATATTCACTGGAATGTAGAATAAGAAAATAGTACAAACCTAGGAAACCAACCTCAAAAACTAAAACTAACAAATAAACCAAAAAAGAAAAAGAACACCTTTTTTTTTAAAAAAAAAATCGGAAACTAAAAGTATTTACATGTTTTAATGTTATGCTTCTTTACTTTTATATTTCAAGTACTGAAAACTTAAAAAAATCCTACAGCCTCTGGAGGTTAAATATTTTAACTAATGTTTTTAATAAGGCATTCTGTATATATATATATATATATATATATATATATATATATATATATATGTGGCTAAGCAACCATCTGACCAGTGGCTATGATGCACACTGACCATCAGGGGGCAGATGCTCAGTGCAGGAGCTGCTGAGCAGCAGTGACGTGGCAGCGGCAGTTCTTGGATGACGCATCCTGGAACCAGAGAAGAGGGAGCCCAATTCCAGGGTGCATCACCAGAGAAACTCCCTCTCCCAATCCGGGACCCTTGGGGGATGTTGGAGAGCCAGTTTCAGGCTGATCTCCACAGGCCAGGCTGAAGGACCCCACCTGCCAGAGGGACCCCACCCTGCTTACTCCACAGATGCCCTTTGAGCCGCAGTGGCACTCCAGGTGTAGCAGGCCAGTGGAGGGAGGGGGGAACTGAAGAAGGTTGTCTCTAGGGCATGTCCTGCCTATCTCACCCTGTCTCACCCTGCTGGCCACCTTCTAATTAATTTTCTTTCAATGTGCACAAATCCATGCTCAGGGGCACTAATATATCAATAAAATTAAGTATTATGGTGAAAACACAGAATACTGAAGATCACACCCATTATCAGCTAAGCAATTTTAGCAAATCCAGTTTTGGGCTCCACCTTACACTTCCATAACCAATCATGCTCATTGCCTTGTTTGAAGTCACACTCTTTAGTTCATTGATGTTTGTCACTTATAAGACATCCATGATTGAATTATACAATTCTGGGAAAATTTACAGATCTTACTGTGTTAGGGAAGATCCCAAACCTCTCATTTTTACATGTAAAACAATTTTAAATGAAACCTAGGGTCTTAGCGAAAGGAAAAAGACAATATAAAGATGGTCTTTAACCAGAGAATTAGAAATAGGCACATGGTTAATAAGCATATAGAGACAGCACATACTTTGACATTCTGAAAACACAGACAGTGGTGTTAGGTTTTGAACTTTTAGGAAATAGGGAGACACTCATGTGTGCTAGGGCTTAGGCATGCATGATAAAAATGTGTTTTAGAAAAGATTTGCCTGACTAATCAGGGAAGGTAGAAGAGCAAGAGACTCGGGAGTCATTAGGTGCCAATTAATATGACCAGGAGGTGAGAAACTGTAAGGAGCTATTTAATTGTAGGATACTCATATCAATCATTCCCATAACTAATACTCTTAAGGATAATATTTGTGCCTGTGTGCTTGTTTAGCTTAGAGAAATGCACTAGTCAAACTCACTTATTACTGCCTCAATTCTACTTGAAACTTTTTTTGGGGAAAAAAAGGTTATCATTAAGATGTTCCACATGTGCTATTCAAAAGCTCTTGTAGTTAAGCCAATAAACCAATTAGATCAGCCTAAACAAATTCTTAACCTCTGAGAATTTCCTGTACCTTATGCATGTGTAAACATTTATGGCATTATAAAAATTGTGAGAGAAGAAAAATGCAATTCTGGCATCTGTTTGTCAAGTAAAGTTCTCTTAACTTTATTTCCACAAGTTTTATAAAAATGTTCATGGTAAAGGACTAGTAGATTTTAAAAAATCTAAACATTCGTGTATCTGCCATGTGGAAGTAAGTGGTTATAAACACTAATCCTAGTATTTATTAGTGTAGATGTCCATTAATGTGTTGCAATTCAAGTTGAGAATGTACTACAAAGGCAAAAACAAAACAAAACAAAACAAAAAACAACACCTAATATTCTTAGAAAAAATTTTTATTTATATTAACTCACATATTTCTGTGTTTACCTTCACAGGTCTTGTAAAAGAAATATTTGTTCAAAAGGAATTCTCACTAACAAAGGTAAATCAACCAATCCAGAAAAAAAAGTGAAGTATCAAAAGGGGAATCATTCAAAGAAAACATACTTTCTATTTGGTCTATTTACATTTTATAAACTATCACAACATGCATAATTTTTGGTCATGATGATGCTGACCAAACTGAATATTTCTGACTTGAGTTCCCAATAGAAATAGTGTAAAGGTATATGATAGACAAATATACACTCTTTATTAATAACTACGGGCCCGGTGCACAAAAAATTGTGCACTCGGGAGGTCTCTCAGCCTGGCCTGTGCCCTTTCACAGTTTAGGACCCCTCAGGGGATGTCCACCTGCTGACATGCCTGGCCAACCTGGGTGAGGGGCTGATAGCTGTTTGCAAGCTGGCCAAGCCCCCAGTAGGGACCCTCACCTCATTGGGGTGTGGCCAACTTGGGTAATGGGCTGAGGGCAATTTTCAGGTTGTCCACAGCCCTTCAGGTTTGAGGCCCTACTGGGGTGACTGGGCAGCCTGGGTGCAGGGCTGAGGGCCATTTTCAGGCTTTCAGGCTGCCCACAGCTCCCACTGACCCAACGTCCCAGCAAGGCTGGCTGGAAGCAGGTCTCTGAGGTTTATTTATCTTCTATAGTTAAAACACTATTGCTTTAAGCCAAGGCTTAGGCAGGTAACGAAGCCTCCTGTTTGCTTCAGCTCTGTGGCTTCTATAATTGAAATAATGTTGCCTTAGTAGAGGCCCAGCTGGCCTAGGCAGACAGTTTCCTCCGTCACTGGTGCAACAGAAGCCTCCTGTTTGCTTCAGCTCTGTGGCTTCTATAATTGCAACTATGTTGCCTTGAGCAGAGAGAGGCCCAGGTAGCCTAGGCAGACAGTTTACTCCTGGTGCAACAGAAGCCTCCTGTTTGATCTAGTTCCATGGTGGTTGGACTCCATCTTGGCTGGGTTCATTTGCATACAGCTGTTCTGATTCGTTGGTGGGCATGGCTTAGGCATCCTGGAGAAATGGTCAATTTCAATATTGCTCTTTTATTAGAGTAGATGGACATTGACTTATAAGTGTTTCCTCTATCTCCCTTCTATTACCACCCCCACATCACCATCATCACCACCAGACAGAGTCAGGACCTAATACATCACACTGGACTTATATTTTCTTGAAGCCTAGTTTTAATCCTAAAAAAATCATGTGAATTTAAATATCCTGCCATAATGTATACATATTTATTTTGCTATAAAAGGTTTTTGCCATCTCCAAATCTTCCAGAAAGATGTAGATTGTTACTACTGAAGCTCAGTGGACACCAACATACTGTCTCATCTTGCCAGTTCAACTGAAAAAACACCTCTATAATGTTTAATTATCAGACCCCAATAAACTAAAGTAAGTATAAAAAGAGTATTCAGCCCCAAAATCTCCAACCCTCTGCTTGTTATTTTGGTACCCTGTTATCCTTCTGGTAAAGAATGGAAAAAATATTAAATGTCACTTTCAAGAGCAAAGAACTTCATCCTTTTACTTCACCAGACATAGTATGGACTTTCTAGTAAAAAAGAGCAGAACAATGCAATCCAAAAAGGAAGAAACAAGAGCATGAGAAAAGACCAACAAAGAAGAGCAAAGAGTTGGCCTACTGTGTAAATATTCTTAATCAGTTCTCAGCTCTTAGCTCCACAGTCATTGTGTTCTTTGCCTTGACTCATTAAAATACTTTTCCTCAGGGATGGAGTTGGACCTTTGTTTTCTCCTTCCGGTTAGATTCTGACCACAATCATTTCTCTATATTTTGAAATTTCTTCTGTTAACGCAGGGATCTTCACAATTAATTATAGATATTATTTTTTATAATAAGAACATTAATACAATATGTCCTGGAACATTAGGATATTAATTCTTCATTCGTCCCATTTCCTCCTAGAATCAGCCTGGGATCAATGGATAACTCAGCTTCTTAAGGTCTTCTAACTCACCCCTGTGGGGTGCATCCCAAAGTTACTAAATTGAATCAGATCATGGCTTTGGTCATTTTTACCACAAGCTTGATACATTCTACCAAGAAATCATCCTCTGTTTGTCATCTCGAGTCACAATATTGAGCAAACAAGTACATTAGACAGTTTATCAATGCATAACAGATAATCAATGATACTTAAATTCAGTAAGGCAAAGAATCTCATAACATCTCTGTGTGATAATTAAATAGCTATAGATACTGTCAGCTAAGGAACAACAAACTCAGAAGTTCAGTTAGCAGAAGTGCCAGAATAAAAATCTAGGTCAAATGGGCCTTGCCAAGGAAGTGCTTAACTATGTGGCCCTATGTCCTTCCTCCCTTTTCGTGCCCATCTCAGAGAACTTAAATTCATAAATTTCTTTTTCCAATGTGTCTAACATTCTCTCAATTTCTCTTTCCCTAACAATGTAAGTAGTGTGTGTGTGTGTGTGTGTGTGTGTGTGTGATTTGTTAAGAGGAAAAAAAGTAAACTTCTATGCTATTTAAATATTACCTATATTTTAATTTTATTTTCTGAAAACTATTTGGTAAGAAAAGATACTAAAATATCTTGGCTTTTAGTAATACTATTTGAAATTCCTCTATGTTCACTGTAAGAATTGTTTCTTAAGTGTATTCTTACCTTAAAATTATAGTATAACCAGTCTTTTCTGTGTCATAAGATTTAGAATGACAAGATTATTTTTAATTATACTTTTAAAATTATATAAGTTTAGAGAAAACCTAGGGAAAATTCATAAATACTTGTTTGGAAATACCACTGACAATAATAAATAAGAGACTGAGGTGCAGGCATGTATATATGGTCAGAGGGAGTTTAACTGAACCAAAAGCTCTCCAAAGAAACCAGGGGAGCAATCTGCCTTTTAGTAACCCTGATCAAAAACTTCTGTCATAATTACACAGAGATTGGTTGATTGCCTATGTACTTACAAAAAACTAGAAATTCTGTCAGTTAAAGTTGAAACATGCTAAATGGACTGAGAAAAGAAAAAAAATATTTCATTCATCTTAAAAATGATCATAGCTTTCTTTATGAGACATAGCAATCTCATAAGGACTAAATTTCTTTCAGGAAGGTAACTTATTGTTTCTGTTGTTGGTTTCATCATCTTCACAATTATCATCATTGTCCTTATCTTTCCCATTCAACAGTACTTTATTAAATTGTGCTTTTTTCAGCTGAACTGGAACTTGTTCAGAGTGATGCATTATTGTTAAGGAAATTCTTATATATTGCTATTTGGTTGTTGTAATAGCAATACTTTTATTGTCAATAAATTTCAGAATTATATAATACTAGAGGCCCGGTGCATGAAGTTCATGCACTCGGGGTAGGGGCATGGGTCCCTCAGCCCAGCCTATGCCGTCTTGCAGTCCAGGAGCCCTTGGGGGATGTCTGACTGATGGCTGTAAGCCAGTAGTTGGACATCCTTAGTGCTACCACTGCCGCTGCACACAGCTTCTGGCTGAGCAGCGCTCCCCCACCTCTCCCTGTAGTCAGTGAGTGTCATAGCGACCAATCTATGCTATTCGGTCGATGTGCATATTAGCCTTTTATTATATAGGATAACACTAGAGAAAGTAAGATAAATAATAAACAGTCTAGCCTAGCCTGTGTTGCGCAGTGGTTGTATGTCAACCTATGAATCAGGGGTCACAGCTTGATTTCTAGTCAAGGCATGTGCCCAGGTTGCAGGCTCAATTCCAAGAAGCAGCTGATCAATGATTCTCCCTCAGTACCGATATTTCTATCTCTCTCTCCCTCTCCCTTCTTCTCTGAAATCAATAAAAAAATGTATATATTTAAAAATAGTAAAAGTCTATAGGGAAGGAGGAGGGAAAATGTTGCCCTAAGAATGCTTATCATTGTTTTGTTGTGGGATCTGTTTTTGGAGGAGGTAGGGGCTGGGAGAAGCTTGACCTTTTGTCTTCCTTAGTAAACTTTGCATTTATACAAAATGAAAAAGAAAGAATAAAAGTCTATTGTCTTTTTTTAAAGTGACAAAGTAATATAAAACTTTGAATACTAATTTTATACATATTTATGATCATATTTTTTGTCATTGCTTTTCTTTAAAACCTTTCTTTTAATGTCTATTGAAATATGTTTGAGTAATTCTAAATTAAGCTATTTATATTTTACAGATTGAGTTTTATGTTTTTTCAAACATACAAAAAGTTTGTATTATTCTTCAAAAACAGAAAGAATAACGTTTTATTAGTAAGAATTCTTTAAACTTATAAGCTTCAAAAAATTAAGAAACAGATGCTCTATGTAGGATAGCCAGTCACCTTTGCACAATAAAAATAAAAATGTAAATTATTTCTTGTTTAAAACCCCTCATACAGATGGACCCACAATATATCTTAAAGCAATGTAAAGAACATTGTATATGAGTGTGCACATGTGTGTACACATATATTTGATTTTAATTTGTTATATGTGTGCCTGTTTGAGACAGTTTAATCTCAATTACCAGCTCACTGCGTTAACAGACTGAAGACTTATTCATAAGGAAATGCATTACGTATATCCTCTACGCAGTGATGGCAACAGCAGGCAGTCTTTGGATATGAGTTATGTTACAAAGAGCCCTTGGTGTGTAAATGGAATACATCGTTCAGCCAATTTAAGAAAAATATATACGAAACAATATGTTTTCCATAAACATCTTTTTTGTAATATTGGAAATGTAGTTAACATACTTGCAATATGTTCCCATATCTTATTTTATTCAATTGCCAGAACTTGAAGTTGAACAGAATTAAAGCAATAAGTCTGAATCACAAAGCAATATGAGGTGAAGGGAAATGAATGAAGTATTGTGCTCCAAAATTTGTGTAGAAAGATTATACGAAAAACAGAATAATTCCAAGTTATACTAACCTATACATTTTTAGCTTTCCCGATTCTAAACTAAAACCAATAGAACGGGGCTGGGTTTTTTCCTGCAATTCTATAATGTCTCATGCACAGATCTTATTTTTTACCCAAGAACTTTGTTCATAAGTAGGTAAATGTATCTAAGTATAAGATTCCAAGGTGAGTTGAAGAAAATGCCATGCAAAACTTGGAACAGCCCAGATGGTCCATCAACAGTTAATTAAGTAGCAGGTCTTGAAACAACTATGAAGCTGCAAATGCTACAGTCCATTCCAGGATCCTACAAGAAGAAAATTAAAACTTTTTGTGATCAGGGAATAGGGATCTGTTACATCATTAGGAAAACCAGGCAGTAGTACACACACCTATACACAAAAACACACACAAAATTCACAGTACAGACTAGAAAAATAATGGCAAGACTAAGAAGCTGAATGAGGGATCTGGGTAATGAGATATAAACTCTTCAGTACAGATTTTTAGTGTTTGCCAACATCTTTAATCTTGTTTAACGCAACTGGGACTAAAAGTCATTAGCCTCTCCCATCTGTTCGCATAATTATATAAAACAGAAATGCCTGAATATCCTTGTCCACACTCATTGGTCTTTAGGAGCCCCCAAAACCTTTAGAGTAAACTATCAATATGAGGAACAATATTTAATAATAATTAAGGCAATATTTTATAATAACCAAGGTAAACTGGTTCTTTGTTCAAATATGCAATTATATTCAAATAAGCTGTCTGAGTTTTGGGTTCTCCATCTATAAAACGGTGTTATCAGCCCAATAATATAGATAAAAATGTTGTGAGGATGAAATGAGAATAGCAGCACAGTGAAAAGTACATTATAACTGCAATTACGACAACAATGGTGATGATAAGGATACTGTGTTCCTCAAATTCAATTTATAATATATCATTAAGTATATAAATCAGTACCTGGCACATAATTGTATTCAATAAATATGTGCTGAATGAATCAGTGGATATCACAGAATAACTGTGGAATGGATACTGATACCATCATGTCACAAAAGATAAAACTCATCTTCAGAGGGATTAGATAATCTCACCCAGCTGGTAACCTGGCTAAGTGGGTGAGCAGACAGAGCCCCCGCTGTATCCTGCTTTTCTATCACAATGCCCTTCCACTTTCACCACTGTGGTTCGCATTGGGTCAACACAGCACACAAGTGAGGCAGAGAAAGCAGGCTTTTTTCAATCGCAAAAGCAGACAAGTTAGCTGATGCCTAAAGAGGTTGAACATTTTGCCTAAAATCATTGTGTATGTCTTGGGCAAACTGATTGTAAGCTGATTTTTTTTGATGCGAATGAGGGAAGGCAGAGGAGTTTTGTTTTGGTCCAAGGCTTTCCACGACCTAAGAGATGAACCTAACACAGCAGGCATTTCTGAGCAAATAAGATTAAGGGAGATGACGTTATATCCCCAGGCTTTATTAGGGCTGTCATTCCGCCCCTTAGTTGGGGACACAATAACTATAAAGAGGTTTTCATTTCTCACTACTGCCTACAACGTGAATATGCTAGTTTACATTTAAAGGATTCCATTGCAAACTTAAATACAGATTCTTTTTCTTTTATGTGTTTTTTTTATTTCCATTCCATGGAAGAGAAACACATGATGTGACAAGCATTGTAAACGTTGCTCTTCTTGTGAAAAGCTTTTCCACAACAACTTTGAAGCATGTTATCATTGTCAAATATAGGATGAAACAAAACAATGTTATCTACATGGTTGCAAATTCTGGGTACATGTGAAGACATCAACTACCTCTGGTCTTGAAGGGATATATTGATAATGATATTAATCAATAAGATGAAAAATGACTAAGTCATTTTAATATGCACTAAGCCAGTGGTTCTCAACCTTCTGGCCCTTTAAACACAGTTCCTCATGTTGTGACCCAACCATAAAATTATTTTCATTGTTACTTCATAACTGTAATGTTGCTACTGTTATGAATCATAATGAAAATATCTAATATGCAGAATGGTCTTAAGCAACCCCTGTGAAAGGGTCGTTCGACCCTCAAAGGGGTCGAGACCCAGAGATTGAGAACCACTGCATCTAAGCAATTTACTCCTTATACACAGACGTTAGTCAATACCTTGCCCTCAGTCACCTAGCTTCTGAGAAGCAGAACTGGGGGTTAAGCACAGATGAAACACTGATTCAGAACCTGTGTTCTCATCAGTGGGTACAACAGAAAGACTACACTTTGCTGGTATTTAATGATGCTAATCATTCTTTTAGGTGCCCACAGTTTGTCATATAAAGTACATTCATGCTTTCATGAAACCAAACAATGTCTGCTATCAGCTTTTTTTAAATCCTCGCATAAGGATATTTGCTTATTGATTTGAGAATAAGAGATAGAGCAACATTGATGTGAAAGAGAAACACCAATCAGTTGCCTCCCATATGCTCCCTGATGGGAGAGCAAATTCATACCTTTTGGTGTATGGAATGATGCTCTACCCAAATGAGCAACCTGGCCAGGACATCTGCTAGCAGCTTTTATAAGAAACTAGAGGCCCAGTGCATGAAATTTGTGCACTGCGGAGGGGCAGTCTGGCCTGCACCCTCTCACAGTCCTGAAACCTTCAGGGGATGTCCACTTTCTGGCTTAGTCTTGCCAGCCATGAGCCTGGCTTCTAGTTGAGCAGTGCTCCCCCTGTGGGAGTGCACTGACCAATAGGGGCAGCTCCTGCATTGAACATCTGGCTCCTGATGGTTAGTGTGTGTCATAGCCAGCGCTGTTCAGTCAATTTGCATATTAGAATTTTATTATATAGGACTATACGCTCAGTGCATGAAATTTGTGCACTGGGGAGGATCCCTCAGCCAGGCCCACACCCTCTCACAGTCCAGGAGCCCCTTGATCAGTAGCCCCTCAGAGGGAGGCCCCACCCACTAGATGCAGCTCTGCCATCCAGGTAGCCTGGGCCTTCCTCTTTGGGGTGATCGATAGCAGCGCTCTGTGATGGATCACCTCAACAAGGTAGGCCTTGCCCACCCAGCCAGAACTCTGCAATGAATCACTCTGTCCATCTGCCTTAGCGTCATTGTGGGGTAGCCTGGGCCTCCCTCTATGGGGTGATCGTGGTGCAATGGCCAGTCCAGTCCCCTGAACAATGTCATCACACCTGCCTTGTCTGGCCTGGCACCAGTGGGTGTCATAGCATGGTCATCCAGATGGTTGTTCCACTGTTTAGCAATTTGGTTGATTTGTATATTACAATTTTATTATTGCAGACTAGGAGCCCAGTGCACAATATATTGTGCACTCAGGGGGGTCCCTCAGCCTGGCCTGTACCCTCTCACAGTCTGGGACCCCTCAGGATATGTGCACCTGCTGGCATGCCTAGCCATCCTGGGTGAGGGGCTGATGGCAGTTTGCAGGCTGGCCAAGCCCACCTGGCCCACCCCATAGCCCACCACCAGCACCCACCTCCGTGGCTGTCAGCCTCCATCTTAGCTGAGTTAATTTGCATACAGTGGCTCTGATTGGCTGGTAGGTGTGACTTAGCTGGTGGGTGTGGCTTAAGCATCCTAGACAAATGGTTAATTTAAATATTACTCTTTTATTAGAGTAGATGTCTATAATATAATTACAGATGGAACATCACTGCTTCTTAATTTTTTTCTCATAAAACTGCTTTTGAAGAAAGTCTTCACCATGGCATCAAGTATTTCTATACAAAAGACATATAGAGAAACTCAGATTAAACACAAAGTTGTCTCTCCTGACTAATTAATATCCTTCCTTTCATTAGGAAAGAGGAGCCATAATACTTCTGATTTTCTATATTTATTCTGGCTACTAGGAAGCTCTGAGAGAAACTTTGTGAGTGGATTATAGCTTTATAAAGCTAAAGTCTGTGAGATTTTTTTCCTGATTATTAATCTTGTTCTCTATTATGCAGTTCTGCATCATTTTAATGTAAGTTAATAAAATGCTATTACTATAATGTAAATGTTTTTAGTTTCACTTATGTATTTTAGTTTCCACAACTTGAAACATCTGATATTTTAGAGAAGCAATCAAACTGGACTGTAGTGTTTAATTTTTGTACAATCCTTTGGTTGAGTGAATGCTGGAGCCAAATGGTTCGCATTAGTCACTGTCCAGGATAAGCTTATGGTTTTTCAGGACTCCAACAGGTATAGAGGTAGTTGAGAAAGGAATATAATTTTCTCAGTCTTTTTTACAGACTCCTCTTATATTTCAAAATTATACTGAACATGTTACATAAAATCCAGAGAGATAATAAGACTATTATAAATTAATGAAAAGTCACACACATAAATCAGTCACATTGGATTATAATTATAACCCTTATTCACATCAGACTAATAAAAGAGTTGATCTTTGACACATAGCTCTGGGTAAAATCGATCCAAAGTGCTAATTGCAATATAAAGGCTTTTTAAAATAAAAACATAATATGTGAATCAGTTCTTAAGAAAATATGGAACATTTTTGGGCAGATTCCATCAAGATAAAAATATATTCTATGAAACTTGCAAATACAAGAACCTCTTAACTCATTTATATATTAATATAATAAACAAAACAGTCTCACAGTTCAAATATAAAGAGTTGAACACAAATGACAAGCAATTACTTAAAGATCCTATAGATTCTTCTTCCTAGATGGTTGAGCCTCCAGTTATGAAAAATGTGAGACAGAAAATTACTTTGTTATAAAATTTATTCTGTTATGTAACCAGAAAGAAACCCATTTTGAAAAGGAAATATATCTCACCAGGCATCAATTATTTTTGTATTATTTTATTTTTTATTAATTATGTTTCCCATTGAGAAAAATAAGGTATCTAATTCATTGAAGAAAAAACATATTTTATCCTGTCTTCACCAATACTCATATTTCAGTTGAAAAGGTAGAAATTATAAAATTCTAATATGCAAGCCTTTTAATATGATAAAGCAGAATGACAGAATCCCAGATAGACAGAAAATGTACCATCTGATTTGAAAGATGACATCACTTGGAACATTCTATTACTACTCTCAACATTTCTTAATACAGTTGTTCTCCCTTATGCACAGTTTTGCTTCTCATGGTCTAGTTAACCAGTTCTCAATAGCAGTTCAAAAATACTGAATGAAAAATTCTAGAAACACACAATTCGTAAGTTTTATTTTTTATTTATTTTTAAGAGTAATTTTCTACTGCCTGAGTTACTTTTCGGTGCCCCACCCCCTTCCGTCCCAGACATCTAACAATCTAGGCCAAGTGTCTAACTTCATTTTACATGTGAACACAAAGTCTATCTTGCTTGGATTTAACATACACTGAATTTTTCAGGAATTCAATTATCATGTACTTGGAAGAAATGTTGAATATGTTTTTTTGGATCTTTACCAAGAGCTGTTCAATGTATATGGAAAATCCCCTCACTGAAGGCAATACCAATAGCAAACCCCATGGTTTTCTGGCTGCATTATAGCTATCTCATTCACTGTGATTTTAAGTACAAAGTAGTTGTCCCTTATCCATAAGATATATGCTCCCCCCAAAAGATGCCTGAAATCACAAACAGTACAGAATTCATAAATTTTATCTTATTTAACTTTTTATTGAATTTATAAATTTAAAATTGCATCTTCTCTGGAATAGTGATGAAAACTCATGCCATTCTGTTCCATCCCGCCCACCCAGGATGTGGATCATCCCTTTGTCCAGAACAGCCATGCTGTATAGGCTACCCACCCGGTAGTCACTAGTAGTCATCTCAATGATCAGATGTGTGCCCAGGTATAACAGGGCTGTGTTCAAGTAACTCTTATACCTAAAGCTACATCACTATGCCTGCATTGTTTACCTCGCTTTGTCTCATCATGTAGGACTTATGTCACCTCACATCATCATCATCAGAAGCATAAGTACAGTACAATAATATCATGATGAGAGACTACATTCACCTAACTTTTATTACAGTATATTATTATAATTGTTCTATTTTATGATTATTAATCTTAATCTCTTACTGTGCCTAATTTATAAATTCAATGTTATCATAGGTATGTATGTATAGGAAAAAATAATCTATACAGGGTTTGGTAGTATCCTTGGTTTCAGATATCCACTGAGGGTCTTAGAAAGCATCGTCAGTAGATAAAAGAGACAACCATATATCACTGACCAACACAACTGATTCACCTGTGAATATAGAACACAAAGTACAGAGAAGACACATTTTTCTTGGCAAGATCAATCTTTCTTGTTCAGATTCTTCTGCTTACAAGACATGACGTACTTCACCTTGGTTGATGGCCTTGCTTTTACCATCACCTGCTGAAAGAGAGAGCAATGACTGCACTGGGCAAGTCCCAACCTAATAAGCTCTACCAAGGGAAAGAGAATTAAGGGAACCTGACCTGTATGGCTAATTAAAGGTATGTCTATGGGCAAGAATCTCTGTTACCTGCTGTCCCTGAGAATCTTTTCAAAAAATTGTTTTTTTTGTTAATATCCACCCAAGGATATTTTTTCCATTGATATTTAGAAAGAGTGGAAGGGAGGGGGCAAGGAGAGAAGCAGAAACATTGATGTGTGAGAAATATCGATTGGTTGTCTTCCTCACACACCCTGACCATGCCTGGGACTGGAATAAGTCTTTGACCTCTAATAGAATCTGCAACCCTTCAGTGTGCAAGCCAGAGCTCTAACCAGTGAACCATAGGGGCTAGGGCTGTCACTGAGAGTATTTGAGAAGCATTTGACCAACCATGTTTTCATCTGCACTGGCATTCTTCAGCTCCCTTCAGATACCCTCCGCATCTCAATGGTAGTATTTACTAATATTTGTGTATACTTTTGGCAACAATCATTAGGCATCTTTTTTCTTTTCCAAAGTTAAAGATTTTATACATTTTCCCCCCACAGAGTATTAGAAAAGCCAATGATTGCAGAGAAAATCCCGTTAAGCATAATCAGGAATGGAAGATAACAAAATGTTTCTTGTTTCTTTTTTAAATTAACACTGGCACATGCACGCTCCTTTGCAGGGCTAGCTTACTGAAGAGCCATTGGTAAAACTTATCGTAAATGGTCCTGGCTGGGTGGCTCAGTTGGCTGGACCATCGTCCAGTACACCAGAAAAGGTTTCAAGCTTGATTCAGTCAGGGCACATACCTAGGTTGCAGGTTGGAGCACATATGAAAGGCAACCAATGGATATGTCTCTCTCATATCGATATTTCTCTGTCTCCCTCCTCTCTCTCTAAAAAAAAATCAATAAACATATCCTCGGTTGAGGATGTTTTTTAAGTGAATTTGTAACTTTCTAAGATAACTAAATTTTCAAGGAGGTTGCAGGGTATATTTCAGTACAGTGTTATTTTGAAATGTGTGACCATTTACATTACATTTATAGCATTCAAAGTGTAGGTTCTTGTGTCTTCAATCACTGACAGCATAATGTCTTTGGCTGTCAGGGATGTGTATTTTAAAGCTGGGTTAAGCTAGAGAGCTGGGCTCTATGAGCCAGTCAGGGATTGAAAACAAAGCTGTGAGTTCTGTTCTTTCCTCAGCCAATGACTTAAGGTGTGAACTTAACCCTTAATAACTACTTAATTATCTATATAAATAAAAAGCTAGCAACCTTAACACCAGAACGACAAGAACAACTGATCGCTATGACACTCACTGTGGCCAGTGAACCCAGCCCAATTGGGAGGGGAGGGGTGGAGCCAGTGGCCAGCCTCCTGTGTCTCTCCCCCTGGCTGGCCCCACCCCTGATTGGCCTCTTCCCGCCCAAATTGAGGTCAGGGTGCTGGTCATCCCCCATGACCCCTCCCCATGGACAGCTCTGCCCCTAATTGACCCACCCCATCCCAATCGGCCTGCAGCCTCCCCCCTCAGCTGGCCCCACCCCTGATCATCCCCCAAACACCAAAGGAAGCAGTGCCAGCTGGACAACCTCTTGTAGTTCCTCCCCCCTACTGGACCCATCTTGGATTGAACCCCCACTCTGATCAGGGGCAGAGCCAGACACCAACCACCCATGGTCCCACCCCCTGGCTGCTGGCTCTTGATTGGCCCCCCCACTCCATTAGGGGTGGGGCCTGCCAGCCTACCTCTCAAAGCCCCTCCCCATGGCTGCCCCTTGCCCTTGATCAGCTCTCACCACCTTGATTGGCCCTCGGCTCCTTCCCCAGCAAGCTCCACCCCCAACCAACCCCACCACCCCAATTGGCGCCAGGGCCTGCCAGCCAATCACCCATGGCCCTTCCCCCCAGCCCACCTGGCCCTGATCATGCCCTGATCAAGACAGGCTGGCTGGCCAATGACCTGCCACCTCCTCCTCTCAACAGGCCTGGCTCTGAACCACCCTGATTGGATCTGAGCTGGCTGGTCCTACCCTTGCCCCCTCCCCCATGCACAAATTCATGCACTGAGCCTCTAGTTCTATCTATAAAAGAAGGCTTAGTAAAACATGAGTCAATATAAAACTTCAGAGAGAAAATTATGAACCTAGGCTTATTCTAACAGGCATTTGAATATATATATTTTTTAAATATATATTTTATTGATTTTTTACAGAGAGGAAGGGAGAGAAATAGAGAGTTAGAAACATCAATGAGAGAGAAACTTTGATCATCTTCTTCCTGCACACCTCCCATTGGGGGGCCCACAATGTAGGTACATGCCCTTGACCAGAATGAAACCTGGGACCTTTTAGTCTGCAGGCCAATGCTCTATCCACTGAGCAAAACCGGTCAGGGCTAGGCAATATTCTTAAAATTGAATAAGAAATTATATCTCTGACTGCTTTTTAATGTCACTGAATCAGTCTTTGGGCTAGAAGAGGATTTGGAATTCACTCAGTTGTGACTCTCCCTAGTGCTTTATTTAAATGATAATATACAATAATATATCTGTAAATCAGATCTTTTGGTTTGGGCTGAGGAAATGTTTTAGTATTATTTTAAATATCTTAAGTCAGCCTTATTTCTCAATAGAGAATATGTATCATATATCAGCACTACCTTATATATCTACAAACTTGTACCAGACACTTGCTATAAGAGCACACACAGTAATATATATATATATTAGGGGCCCGGTGCACAAAAATTGGTGCACTTGGGAGGTCCCTCAGCCTGGTCTGTGCCCACTCACAGTCTGGGACCCCTCTGGGGATGTCCACCAGATGGCATGCCTGGCCAGCCTGGGTGACGGGCTGAGGACTGTTTTCAGGCTGCCCACAGTCCCTTCAGGTTTTGGGTCCCTATTGGGGTACCTGGGCAGCCTGAGTGAGGAGCTGAGGGGTGTTTTTAGGCTACCCACAGCCCCTTCAGGTTTTGAGCCCCTACTGGGGTACCTGGCCAGCCTGAGTGATGGGCTGAGGGCTGTTTTCAGGCTTTCAGGCTGCCCACAGCTCCCACTGACCCAATGTCCCAGCAAGGCTGGCTGGAAGCAGGTTTTTGGGGTTTATTTATCTTCTATTATTGAAACTGTTGCTTTAAGCCGAGGCCTAGGCAGGTAATAAAGCCTCTGTTTGCTTCAGCTCCGTGGCTTCTATAATTGAAAGAATGTTGCCTTAGTAGACTCTAGGCAGGCAGTTTCCTCCATTGCTGGTGAAACGGAAGCCTGCTGTTTGCTTCAGCTTGGAGGCTTCTGTAATTGCAACTATGTTGCCTGGAGCCAGAGAAGCCCAGCTGCCTAGGCAGACAGTTTACTCCTGGTACAACAGAAGCCGCCTATTTACTGTAGCTCTGTGACTGCCGACTTCCATCTTGGCTGGGTTAATTTGCATACAGCCGCTCTGATTGGCTGGTGGGCGTGGCTTAGGTGTCCCGTAGAAACGGTCAATTTCAATATTACTCTTTTATTAGATTATATATATATATGAATATAAATTATATCTGAAAATCACTATCAATCCTATTACTTAATTTTGCATGCTTCTAGTTTACCCATAAATAGAGCTAAAATACAAGATGCTAGCTAAATTTAAGTTTCAGATAAACAGTGGATTATTTTTCTTTTAGGTTAAGTATGTCTCATATAATGTTTGGGACATACTTAGACTAAAAAAAATGATTCTTTGTTTATATGGCATGAAAATTTATGTGGCCAACCTGAATTTTTATTAGCTAAACCTGGCAAAGTTCTTCATAAGTCATGTTTTCACCCTGATCCTTCCTTTAATTGTTAATTGTGTCTCCTCCTCTCCTGAGGTGGCATTAGACCTTTCTAAGTTCCCATGGTAATCTGTAATTGCCTCTGTTAAAACACTTCACAAACATGTTGAAGCACTTTGCTTATTTGTCCTTTACTCTCATACTAGAAAATGAGTTTTTTCAGGCCCCCAAAACGAAATCTCACATGTGCCATTACTTTGAAACAGCTCAAACTCTACTACCACTTTAAATACATAACTAGAAGCTCGGTGCACTCAGGGAGGTCTATCAGCCTGGCCTGAGCTCTCTCACAGTCTGGGAGCCCTAAAGGGATGTCTGACTATGGCTACAGACCTAAGCCAGCAGTTGGACATCCTTAGCACTGCCATGAGGGCGGGAATGGCTACTGCCACTGCCACTGAGCTCACCAGCTAGGAGCCCAGTCTCTGGCTGAGTGGCACTTCCCCTGTGGGAGAACACTAACCACCAGGGTGCAGTTCCTGCATTGAGTGTCTGCCCCGGGTGGTCCGTGTACATCATAGCAACCAGTTGTTCCACTGTTAGGCCAAAACCAGCTCTCTGAGGGGTCCTGGATTGAAAGAGGGCCTAGGCCAGGCCGAGGGACCCCACTAGTGCACGATCAGGGCTGGGGAGGGATACAGGAGGTTGGCCAGCCAGGAAGGGACCGTGTGAGGGCTCCAAGGTGTGTCAGGCCCATCTCACTCAATCCCTTTTGGCCAGACTCCAGCAGCACACTAACCTATCAATCTGAGCATTTGCCCCCTGGTGATCCGTGAACGTCATAGTGAGTGGTTGAGCAGCCTTAGCATATCATTAGCATATTAAACTTTGATTTGATTGAACAGCCAACCAGACGACTGTACACCTAACATATTAGGCTTTTATTATATAGGATGGCATAATTTTCAATGATATCTTCTCACTATCTCAGCTGCTTTCTCTGGATTCAGCTTTGTTTTTTCTTGCAAGCAAATTATAGGCACCCTATATAATAAAAGCATAATGTACAACTGGACCAAATGGCAGAATGACCAGTCGGCGTGGGGTGGGGCTGGTGAGCAGCTGGAGCCAGACTAGCCAAGATGCATGCCAGCAGGCAGAGGGAGGGGACAGTGATGGGAGGAGGGAAGGAAGCAGTAACCAGCGGTGGTGGAGGGGCAATAGGGGCATCAGGGCCACGTTGGCTGGCTGGTGCTGTCCCTTGATTGACTACCCAGTTGCCTCCCTCAGAGAGAGATTGGCGGCAGCAGCAGAGGCAGGGTGATGGGTGCAGTGCTGTATCCTGATTGGCCTGCCTCATCACCTCCTTTAACTCCTGCAGAGGGAAGTAAGACTGTGGCTTAGGCCTGCTCACTTTGGGGAGTGGGCCTATGCCATCCATAGGACATCCCCTGAGGGCTCCCTGACTGTGAGAGGGTACAGGCCAAGCTGAGAGACCCTCCTCACACACACACACACAAGTGCACAAATTTTTGTGCACTGGGCCTCTAGTTTATCATAAAAAGAAGGCAAGCTGACCATGGGAAATTTTCTCACCTACCATTTTGGAATACATGTGTGAATTGGAATTAGTTACAAGAATTATTGCAAATATTTTATTAGCATTGGCAGTTATAATATCAAAAATTGAGAGTGGCTTACATTTTTTAAATACATTTTATCACTTGGTTATGTGTCAAATATGTATTACATACAAATAAAGTGCCTGATCACTGCTTATTTATATAGATATATACACAAATACCTTCTATTCAGTAGTATTGAGCAGTGCTGGAGAACAGGACTCTGGAATTAGAAATATAGATTCAAAATTTTCTGTTGCCTCTTCCTAACTTCTAAGCCAAGTTTTACTACCTTATTGATCTAGTGTGAAAATTAAAAGAGGTAACACTTATAAGACACTTAGTTCCTCGTGTGGCCCAGAGTAAGAACTCAACAAATGGCAGCTGGGATTTTTATTAGAACACATTATCTAAACTAATAAAAGCGTAATATTAAAATTAACCATCTCTTCGGGACAGGTAAGCCACGCCCACCTGGCAATCAGAGCAACTGTATGCAAATTAGCCCAGCCAACATGGAGGCCACCACTCACGGACTTGAGTAAATGGCAGCTTCCATTGCAGCAGGAGTAAAACTAAAACTGTTTGCAGGCCGGCTTGCCTTATCCTGGCTCCAGGCAAAACATATTTGCAACAAAGTCTCAATTATAGACAGCAGGCCTGGCCTGACTACTAAGGGTAACAATGTCTCATTATAGAAACCAGGAGGTTTCATTGCTAGGCCTCGGCTTAAAGGAACAGTGCATCAATTATAGAAGATAAACAAACCCCAGGAACCTGCTCCCAGCCAGCCTTGCTGGGACATTGGGTCAATGGGAGCTGTGGGCAGCCTGAAAGCCTGAAAGCACCCCTCAGCTCATCACCCATGCTGGCCACACCCCAATGGGGTGAGGGATGTTACTGGGGGGCTTGGCCAGCCTGCAAACAGCCATCAGCCCCTCACCCAGGATGGCCAGGTACCCCAGTAGGGACCCAAAACCTGAAGGGACTGTGGGCAGCCCAAAAATGCCCCTCAGCTCCTCACCCAGGCTGGCCACACCACAGTGGGGTGAGGGACTCCACTGGGGGACTTGGCCAGCCTTCAAACAGTCATCAGCCCCTCACCCAGACTGGTCAGGCATGCAAGCAGGTGAACATCCCCAGAGGGATCCCAGACTGTGAGAGGGCACAGGCCGGGCTGAGGGACCTCCCGAGTGCACAAATTTTTGTGCACCGGGCCCCTAGTCTTTTATATATGGTGTTATCATTTACATGTATTCAAATATGCTTTCTAGAGTAGCTGAGAAAGAGATAAATTTATAGGTAGGATTTTAATGTAATTTACAGAGACTCCTACAGGAGAGTTATACACAGGGTCACCTGTACATGTCACGTGAAAGGAAGTGAAAACCAAAAAGGAGAGTAGCCCAGAAGAAAGAAGGACTCTGGAGTTGTGTCAGCCCACTTAGCTGTATGGCATTGAAGAAATCTCCTAACCCCTTGGAACCTCAATGCCTTCATCTGCAAAGAAAAACAAAATAAAAAGTCAACTTCGTTTTTAAAAGTGAGCACCTCGCTTATTCTCTGTCACATACACAAAAAGTCATTTAATAAAGGTGATTTTTTTTCTCCTTCTCCCTTCCTTAAAATATAAATCATATGTTTTTATCTTGGTTTTAAGTTTACTGAAACTAACAATGCAGTTGCCTAAACTCACAATGAATTCCTTTGAACAGGATTCTTCAGGTTGAGGCACTGTAGCTGAGTTCAAACTCCTCAGGTCTTTCTTTCACTTCTATATCCTCAGCATATTATGGGCCACAGTCATCAACGTTATCATTAACATAGAGTCTTAACAGTGCAGGAAGCATATCAAAACCCCTTTTCATGCCCCTCCATGGCAGGTTTCTAAGGTCCTTTCTGAACCTTCTCCCACTAAGCGCAGACACAGCTGCTCAGTACCCCTTCCCTTGAGTAATCTTCACCAGTCTGTCAATGGTATAAACAGGAAATGCATATTTTCAACTCACTTCAAACATTCCCTTGACTTACTGATTTGTTAGCTTTCCAAACTGTTTCTATATCATCTTCCATGTCTTTCTTGCTTGCCTTTGTCCTCATGCTGACCTCAACTATTGATCTATTATATAAGTGTACATTTAAAGTAATTAGTTTTTAATCACTCTAAGCTCTCAAAGGTTATGCTCAAGTCATAAATTTTTTAGGGATTTTTTTTCTTCCATGCATAACGGTTCAGATGTTGATAGCAAACTGAAAAAGGATCATGGACTAAAAACTTAAAATAAGAGAAATGGAGATAAAGGAAGAGACAGAGAGAATCACTCATATAAAATGCCAGCACTTTAAAAAGAAAAAAAAAATTTTTATTCTACTCCATCGCTAATCTTTTGTATGGATTAACGTTCATTCTTCAGTGACTATCTTGTCACATTTTAGAATTTAGTATATATGCCCTTAACTCTTTACAAAAATGCATTATTTTGTCCTTGTTAAGGGAGTTCCTTAAGGTAATTTCTTTACACTTGATCTACCAAAACAAATTACTGCCTTTTGAGAAACTAGAAACTGATCTAATTATCTTGCTGACAAAACTGGCCAGTTTGTGCCTACACTGTGTACCTACACTTGAGAATTTCATTCTCGCTTGCTTTTGTTTTTGATAACATACCTTTCACAGGGAAAATATGCTAATAAAAATAAGTAAAAGTAAAATAGTAATTCCTTATTGAGAAAACAACAATAAAATATCATTATCAAATGTTTTGCATCACCCAACATCTTGATTTCTTTTCTAAAATAAACATATAGTTCTTCATTTTACTATAATCTGCACAAATGACAAATTTGGGAAGGCTTAATAAGTCTATCTTAACTTGCTAAAAAGAAAGTCTCTGCAACTTTTTGATGTATAAATCATGATCAAATTTTCTGTGCAAAATTGAGAAAATACCCTTGACTATGTTTTGTGGTGTGTGCATGTGTGTGTGTGTTTAATATCAATAAACCAAAATTCAGTGAATAATGCTCTCAGGGTTCAGCAAATATTGGGGCAATTGCGATTAAAAAATAAAGTAGGAAATTAGGAAAGGAAGGGAAACAGAAAAGAAAGAAAAAAAATAGCCTTTTAAAATATCTCCTAACATCCTTCACTTACCTGTAGAATGTGGATAATAAAGGGAATACATCTAATTGATCTTTGATCTCACTATAAACAGTGTAGTCCTGAGTGCTAAAGATAAAAAACAAATGCCCCATTCATTCTCGTTAATGGAACTCATGACCTAAAAAGAGCACTAGGTACAGCCATTCATTTTTTAATGGATTAGAAGACTTTAGTTACTCAGAAAAAAAAATCTAAATTCAGAGTCCTTTGGGGTTTTTCAGATGGACTATGCAAATGACAAGTAATCTATGCCTTGAACTGAAAAGGCAGATTCTAGAGGTATGGGCCACATGCCACAGGACAAAGCTGTCTAGGAGGAAGTGGACTCTGTTGGTAAGATGTGGGCTATAGCAAACAGTTCAGCAATATGGAAACCTGTCCCTGGCACCCATCATTTACATTTAGTGTTTTTCTATAAGAATAATATTGACTTGTTTTGAAAAAAAACTGTTTTGCTTTTCATGTTCACAACTCACCTAAATAACGTTATTAAAAGTATTTTGCTGGGGCAATGAACATAAAACTAGTGACTATATTGATTACCCTTTCACATGCACAAACAGGATAAAGCATTTCATGTAACTTTGTTTCTCATCTATGATCCATAAAATTCTAAAATTATATTCTTTACGGATTGCATAGATAAGTCGAAGATTCTTGTTTAACTTTCTATGAACTGACCACTTGAAAAGGCATTGTTTGTATTGTTTAGAAAATTAAAGATCCTGATTTTGGAAATAAAATGTCAAGAACTTTCATAATTTACTTATTAAAAAAAATAAAACAGTTACAGTCAAAGATTTTTATATCTTATGTTAATAGTTTGCTGAAGCAACATTCAAAGACCCATCAGTTGGGTGTCTTGAAACCAGAGAAATATATTTTCTCACCATATTGAAGGCTAGACGTCTGAAATCAAGGTGTTGGCCGAGCCATATACTCTGAGAATCTTCCCCATGCCTTTTTATAGCGTTTGGTGGTGGTGTTTGTCAGCTAGCAACTATATCACTTTAATCTCCTTTTGCTCCCATTGTCACGTGACATTACCCTTTGAGGGTCTCTGCCTTCTCTACTTATAACAATGCAATTCATACTGGATTACCATCCACCTGAATAATCTCATTTTATCTTGATTACATGTGCCAAGACCCTATTTCCAAAGTAGGTCACATTTGAAAGTACCAAGGGTCACAACTTCAAGATATCTCTTTGTGGGACACAACTTAATCTATAATAATATATAATGCTGATGTCATAGTTTCTTTAAATTGATTCAATGAGAAATCTTGAAGCTTTGAAGTTTAGAATTAATTTTAAGATTAGAGATGCAGAAATATGCTAACTACTTCAGAAAAGAGAGCAATATTTAATAAATTTAGTACAGTATTAAGAATTCTACTAAAATAGAAGAGCTTCAAGTGTATCTTCTGTTATTTAGCTATTGTTATATTAGCCAACATAATTTTTTTTCTTTGTTCTGAGGTGGCTGTCATATTTTGTGTATAGCAATCAAAAGCTATATTGGTCTCCTAAAGCTGTTGTAACAAACTATCACAAACTGGATTACTTAAAGCAACAGAAATGTATTTTTCCACAATTATGGAGGAGAGAACTCCAAATCAAGGCATCAGCATAGCATCCTTTCTCTGAGACTCTGGATGGAATTTTCCTTTGCTTCTGCTAATAGCCTGCGATCTTTGCCATTTATTGACTTGCAACTATATCACTTCAATCTTTATCTCTGTCATCACATGACTTTCTTCCTGTGCCTTTTCTCTCTCTCTCTCTCTCTCTCTCTCTCTCTCTCTCTCTCTCTCTCTCTTTCTCATTCTCTCTCTCTCTCTCTCTCTCTCTTTTAAAATATATTTTTTATTGATTTCAGAGAGGAAAGGAAAGGCAGAGAGTGATAGAAACATCAATGATGAGAGAGAATCATGCATCGCTGCCTCCTTCATGCCTCGCACTGGGGGTCGAGCCTACAACCTGGGCATGTACCCTGACTGGGAATTGAACCATGATCTCCTGGCTCATAGGTTGATGCTCAACCATTGAGCCATGCTGGCTTGGCTCTTCTCTTACAGGAACAATCTTATTGGATTAGGCCCCACCCTAATTTTAACTTGATTATATCTGCTAAGACCTTATTTCCAAATAATGTCATATTCATGCATATTATATATTAGTTCTTCAGTATAGCTCTTTGGGGGACACAATCAATCCATTAATGGCCTGCCTTCTGACTTGTAGCTCCCACCTGCTATTCCCTTTATCAATGTAATAGAAAATTCATAAGGATTATCTAAAAGTTGACCACTTGACATTTTGAGGTCTGTTTTTGGCATCAATCAGATATTTTTAAAACTTTTTTTTTTACATTTTTCCCTTTTTTTAGAATCCTATATAATAAAAGTCTAATATGCTAAGTGTCCAACTGTTCCACCATGTGACCAGTCGCTATGACATGCACTGACCACCAGGAGGACCATGATCATGCACTGGTAGGGTCCCTCGGCCTGGCCTATGCCCTCTGCAATCCAGGACTCCTCAGAGGATGTCGGAGAGCTGATTTCAACCCAATGCCCTCAGGTCAGGCGGAGGGATCCCATCTTTGCACAGATGCACCGGGCCTCTAGTAAGAAATAACTCCTAGCCAATCTAGAACTTCGAGTCCCACTAAGTTGTGCTGGTTTGGAGCAAGTGTCACTGCCAGCCATTTACTCCATCAGTTCAGAAAGGTCGTGTGCTATATACTCATTGTTTAGGTGAAGAAGACTTGAACTAAATTATATTTAAAAGTTATTTTGATAATGTCTTATTTTTGAAATAATTAGAGACACCATAAGGTACCTAAACTACAGCTAAGAATCATTGGTACCAAAAATATCTTTCTGTAGGAATAAATATCTTAATATATATCAAAATAAATGATTCAAATATTTAATATTTTTCTCCTTGGAAACTCTATAATCAGTTATTGCTTTTGCTTCAACTGTCTATCTTTTAAGAAATGTTTTTAGTAATGTCCTAAAGCATAATTACTCACTCTAAAAACGACATAATGATAAATTATTTTATTGTTAAAAGTGGCCTTAAGACACCTTTGAGTAATTTAAAAGTATTAAATTATTGTTAAAGATAAATAGAGTATTTTTGAATTAATTCTAAAATCTTGAGTTAGATTTATGAATCATTTTGGACATAAATTTGAAGTTGGTAATATTTTCATTTGCTTATGTATTAATTATTTAACAAATATAATAAAATTACTTTTTTTCAAGAATTGGAACTTTCTTCTTATAAATTTGGCTTTATTACATGTAGATAAGAGTCATAAACCCATTATTTTTTTGTGTGTGGCTACAATGCCCCAAGCTTCAGATCTCATTAGACACTACAAGCTCTGACCTTAGTGGCTTTCTTAGCCTCTCAGTGCCTCACCTTCCATGTTTATAAAATAGAGGGAATTGGTTGGTTCTTTTCAAGCCATGCAGAGATGTTAACTAAATCAATTTTGTGGATAACGTTGCTTTATAATAATGCACTTGGATGGTTAAGTATTTAGATCAAGGCTAATGCAGAAGGTGTACACACAGCACAAGCGGTGTAGACCGATTCAGGCATAAATAATTATACAGTGAACCGGAGTGGCACACCTGTATCCATTCTGGGAACAGAAAATGCGTGTGACTAACCAATAATCCACCCCAACATTTACAAGGGCGACTAACTGGGAATGCATGATTCTTGAATGCAAACTTGTTTTTACTTAACGTGAGTCATGCAATACAAATTAGTGTTGTCTTGTGGATGTGTCATTCTTGAGAGTCAATGCCAAAAGGCCCTTGGTCTCCCATTGCTCCTTCTTGTCTAAAAGGAGCAAAAGGAGATTACACATCAGGAAATTTCACCAGGTCGTGTCAAACTTGACTCAAGCTACAGCCCATCCAGTTCGTGCCACATTTACCATCACCACACACCCTCGCACAGTCATCCTACCCTGAGGTGGCCAAAGGTTTTTAGATAATAGCAAGACAACCTCATTAAGACTGACACATTACCTGAAATTCAAATGCACAAAAAGTTAACAGAGGTAAGTATCTGGTTCATTAGACATTCAGGGTGGTCAGCACAGTCAGGAGGCACAATGAGCATTCATTGGGGATATGTTACCTAGTGGCCATGACTTAGGAGAGGGACAGTATATTAGCACATAAAGAGATGACTATTCAGTAAATTGGATGATGAGGACAGATTTTTAGATAGTGCTGGGCAGTTCTCAAGCCCCTTCTTATACATTATTTTATCTTACCTTATCTTACCTTCATAACAGTACTCCAAGTAAATATTGCCTGTGGTTCTATCAGGATTATCATAGTGTCTTTGGCAACTCCAGTTATAGCTCAGACTAGTACCTGATCTGATGATTTAGGCATCCTGAATTTTCCAGATTGTTTGAGAAAAACAGTCCACTTTAGTCCTATACAGAAATAGGTTGTCTTGATATCTAGATATTTTCAGTAACACTTGAGTTGTCCATATATTTTCATAGCATTTAAATTATCTAGATATTTGAATAGTGTTAAATTACCTACATACTTTAATAACTTTAATTTTTTGTTATTAAAAATTTTATCTTTCAAATTTTTGTATTAAACAAAATGGGAAGCCAACAAAAAGAAACAGACAAATAAATGTGATCACTAGACAACCCAATGACCTAGACCACCTACACACATTGGGTGGCATTGCTATAGCAAACCATCAAGACAATATATCTTTGAGTAAGTTATTTGGAGCAACTAGATATTGTTCAAAAAATATAATGAACTTAAAGAGATAATGAGAACCAAGAATAAATACGTAATTTCTCAAGAGCTTATTTCCCAAGTCACCTTGCCACCATGTACCATGCACTTAGCAGAACAGGAACAAACTGCACAGAGCTATAAATGAGAAAATACTCTGTGAAGAGCCTGGCCCAATGTATGCTCAATTAACATTAGCTATATATAGTCATCACAACAATTGAAAGTCCATGTTCTGCAATCAGTGGGACACAAAGATGTTTCCTCCTCTGAATTTGAAGCTTTTCTCTGATACAGCATCACACTGTACCTTGACTTATAGTTAACACCTTTCCCACCCACCTTTATTTTTTTATTAACTTTTTTTATTGATTTTTTAGAGAGATGAAGGGAGGAAAGAAACACTGATTAGCTACCTTCTATATGGCCTCTGCTTGGGATCAAGCTCGCAACCCAGGCATGTGCCCTGACTGGGAATGGAATCAGAAACTTGTACTTACATGGAATGAAACCCAATCAACTGAACCACCCTGGTCAAGGCCCCACAAAATTATTTTGATGAGTTCATGGACTTTGAGGACCACACCACACATCAAGACTTTTTTAGAACTGAAGAATTGGCTAGTGCAGCCAATGACTTACAGTATGTTCTAAACATACTTCTTTTGTATGAAATTGTAGAATTTTTTTGCACAAGCTTTTAATAACAGATCATGTGAAATGATTCAATTAGATGGAATTGAAGCTTACATTTCTCCACATTATTCAGAAAGTCTTTTGTTTGGGTGAAAATAGAAATATTTTGAGAAAATAGTCATAACTATGGGAAGCAGCATGTAAAACCTGACTGACCCCAGGGTTTTGAAAACGTAACACCTAAAAGCACACCTGATTTTGTAAAAATAGAGCTAAAAATCTGTTCATTTCACTTGGGATCTTGACTTTGCCAGTCTAGTCCACAGGTCCTATGGCAAGAGAAGAAAAAGGATGTACTGAGGCAAGTTTTATTATTGTTTAAGAAAATTAACTTATTTTCTATATTTTTTGATACAGAATATTGTTGTGTTTTTTTTCAATAATTGCTGTCACATAAGCTATTTGGTTTGTGTTAAATCTTAAGAATTTTTGAATGGCAGGGAGAGAATATATATTCTCGTGATTTCTGAACTTACAGCAATTAGAAGTTGATTTGGGGATTAGAGAAAAACAAACAGGTGAAAGCCGAAGCATGCTACTTGTCATTCAGGGTTTGTACCAGAGGACGGGAAGGCAGCCCCAGCTCCGTGGAGATAAGCAAGCTTGCATGTGAGCCTCAGGTGACTCCAGGGCTGCATAAATCAGGGTTTTCATCTCTCTTTGTTTCTCTTTTCTTCTCTCTCCTTTGCCCATCAATCTCTTTCTCTTTCTGAAATACTGAATTGCATCACAATCCCTTTAAGAATCTTTTCTCCATTCTATAAGAACTTTGAACCTTCCCTCCATCAAGATGACAATTCTGATTCTGGTATTGACCCACACTGGAATTAACCGGGTGTCACCAAGCAGGCGGGCAGCTTAAGATTGAAAAGATTATTTAGACCTTATTTTGAACCTCAGTAAGCACAGGGGGCTGGCTCAGCTTTAAGTCATGCAAATAAAAAACAAAAGCTGCAGGGCTGATTTTCTTTGAACTTCAGGGCACTACCTGAAAACAGCAGTTAGTTCCCATAGTCACAGACAGGTCAGGAATTTGTCTAACATTCCTCAGAATTTATGGCCTTCATCATTATGAATGAGATCATTCAAAGGAGCACTCCTCAAGCAATGGTTTCAAGAATTATTATCACAGCATCTGTTAGCAGTAATGGCTTCAGAGTGCCTGCAGCGGTTCAAGGTGATCCTGTATGCATGGGAATGTAAAAAGCACATGCAAGATCCTTCTTGAACTCTAACTCGACTGAAGACGTATCCCTTGATAAATAATGCCAATAATTGGAGCAAAAAACAAGGAGTATCAGCAACAATGAACTCCTGGTTGTTTGGTCATGCGGAGGTCTGTGCAGCAATTGAAGAGGGAAGAGTGGTCGGGGTCCTAGATCAGGACCTGTTTGGAGGCCTGAACATCTGGGAGGGCTCTGCCTTCCTCAGGGACACCATGTCCAGCAACTCTTACCTTCAGCCTGCAGGCTCAGCCTTGCCCAGGCGCAAAGGCAACGTTGGCCCAGCCTGGCTCATGAGAGCAACATACCTGGGCAGAAAGCCAGTAGATACTTATGCCACATAGGGCGGGTATAAGATGCGATCTCAGAGTGCATAATATTTACTTGGGTGCCCAGGAGGCTAATTAAGGGCACTATGGTTCATAGGAAAGTTCATCTACTAGTATTGAGTCTCTCCCAGTATGATGTTTACTCTCTCTCTCTCTCTCTCTCTCTCTCTCTCTCTCTCTCTCTCTCTCTCTCTCTCTCTCACACACACACACACACACACACACACACACACACACAAGTTCTTAGTAGAGTAGCATTTGTTCACTAACTAGGTGGGCTAAGCTTTTACACAGGAGGCCAGATGTAGCATCCCAAAAATTCAAGCAAGGCTTATGGGAAGTGGGCAGATACCTCAAGATTGAAGGGGTATGACTCAGGCTTAGGAAGAGGAGCCATGAGGGAGGCTCAGCCAATGGATGGAAGGTCAGGAGCTCAGAGTCAGACATAGAAAAGCAAGAGTTCTTGGGAGATATGTGGCTAGAGATGCATAAGCGGTATCTAAACCACTTAGAGATGAGGGTCATAGACTGACACACCAGCAGTAAGAACAAATGTAGAGAAGCAGAAGGCTTAAAATGGGAGGACATGTTGATTAAAACTTGCACCTCAGCTTTGCTACTTTTTAACCACAGTTTCCTTAGTTAACTCCTTTCTCCCAGTCTTCTTTCTGCTACTACTAAAATATAGCAGATTATACCTAATTTTCTGGGAACTAATCCAGGAAGAGTGCCTCCTAACATAATGGGTCCCTCATGAACACCAGTTTACTTTTACTGAGCCAGCATCCTCTCCTTGGGCAGCACTCCCTAATTTCTGGCTGTGAAAGTGCCTAAGACTTCTGATGGCTCTGCATGGTAAAACAGAGCAACTCCTGGAAACCTCAATTACACAGGTAACTCATGAAGATCACCTCAAACAAAAAGGTTGAACAATTTATGGTTTAAGATTAAATATAAATGTATATAAAATACAATTCACATATTTGTCTTGGCCAGTGTGGCTAGGTAGTTGGAGCATAAGCCCACAAACTCAAGGGTTGTGGTTTCAATTCCAAGTCAAGGGCACATACCTGCACTTACCTTCAAGTTTGATCCCTACCCTGGTCAGGGTGGATATGAGAGACAACCAACAGATGTGTCTCTCTCAAATCTCTCTCCTTCTCTTCGCCCTCTCTTTCACTCTCTTTCTTTCTCCCTCTCCCTCTCTACCTTCCACTCTCTAAAAACCAATGGGAAAATATGCTTAGGTGAGGATTAATATTGGGAGATATGTGGCTAGGGATGCATAGGTGAGGATTAATATAGTTATATATTAATATATATAACTCCTCACCTAAGCATATATATATATATATATATATATATATATATATATATATATATATATACTAGGGGCCCGGTGCACAAAAATTTGTGCACTCGGGGTGGAGGGAGTCCCTCAGCCCGGCCTGTGCCCTCTCACAGTCTGGGACCCCTCAGTGGATGTCCTATGATGGCCCCAGTCTGCCAGGCGCCTTTTGTGTGTGTGTGTGTCACC